>JAIUCT010000089.1:1587222-1710600 GCA_021307375.1 Tetraneura akinire
TAATATTATAATTATAATAATAATAATAATAATAATAATAATAATAATAATAATAATAATAATAATAATAATAATAATAATAATAAATAGTGAAATAAATAATATATATTTCGTAAACAATTATATATCGAATAAATACGAATAATGAAGATACGAAATAAATAAACAATATAATAATTATGATTATATTTATTAGTTACTAAGCATCTTATTATCCTTAATGAATGATTTATATATGAACATCTATGTAATATTTTCGTCAATAAATAACATACTCGTATAATTTCGTAAAACTATAAAATATAATGTCTGTAAAATAATTTAAAAATTGTCGGCAACGAGATGAGTAAATAAATAAAGTAAAGATTGTATGAATTACATATTATACTAGTACATTTTACAAATAATAATGAATATACAATATAATTTGAAATGGAAGCCTGGTAATTATTTTTTTAAAGTTTCCTATTTTTATGTTGGTCGACGTTGAACCACTTTTTCCACAGTTTGACTGCTAGCAAAATTAGGTTATACCTTTATGTATCGATTTTAAACGGCGAACCGGGTATGTGCTCATCACCCCACTTAACAAACAGGATATATTCTCCTCGCTCTCGGACGATATAACTCACTTGGTAATTATTTTGTTTCATGTGCTTGATAAATATTTCTTCACATGGTCCTTTCGGTCCATAAATGCCTACGAACAATATGTTATTACCTACAACATAAAAAAAAAAAAAAAAAGTTAAATAAAATAACAAATTATAATAGTTTGTGCCATTTTAAAGAAGTATAAAAAATTTTGTTCTTAAGCTGAAAATTTGTTTATTTCCTACTTGATTAAATCCACGAACTTTTACCTAGAATGTGTACGAAAATAGAGCTACAACTCTGTTTTATTACGGATATTTTTTAGTTAGGGAAATTTTAGGACTATCATATTTCTGATGGGGTGATATGTCCTAGTGTAATATACTACATTAGTTCTAGATCCTGTAATTCAATAAATCCAATGTTTGCAGACGGTTTTAATATATTTTACTATCATAATATGTTCCAATAATCTCACTAATTATACCTATATAATATCCGAAATATAA
This sequence comes from Tetraneura akinire, assembly GCA_021307375.1. Classification (NCBI taxonomy): domain Eukaryota; kingdom Metazoa; phylum Arthropoda; class Insecta; order Hemiptera; family Aphididae; genus Tetraneura; species Tetraneura akinire. Next base: position 1,588,326 of record JAIUCT010000089.1, read on the forward strand.
GTAGGATGTTATAATATTACATGATTGGTGTGTAATATCCAGCCTATAGTAAATAAGACCATAATTAATACTAATCAAAGATAATTTAATTTTAATACATGGGAATACATTAATTAATAATTACCATTACATAAATTGTTCAAATTGTTCATAGCTAGTATCCTATATTTCATCGACAATTACTCTAAAGTCAAAATACTATTTTTATACATTAAAATTTGAATGCAATGATAATAATTACTTTCGGAAATACGATTTTGAGCGAAGTTATATATATATATATATATTGAAAAGTATTTTTATATTTGTTAGTCTATACGGCAAAAGCCGAAATCGGGTAAAACTAGAAATGCCAACGCGTGTGGGCAAAAGACATAATACAAAAAATAAGAAAACATTTTTATTTAATTTTACAATATTATAACATTTGGAATCATAAAATATTATTTAAAAATCATGAGTATAAAAATGGGAATAAATCGTTTATTTATTTTTACGATTATTAATTATAATATCGTTTCCCTAGGTCTTATCAAATAATTTTTGTCTGCATTATGTATTAAAAAAATGACATCAAGCTTTGAGTGATAAATGTAAATTATTGTAAATAAAATAATGTTTTCTTTATTTTATTTAACATGAACGTAAAATATTGAATTATATTCAGAGGAATCCATATAAATATTTTAAATATCGATTTTACTCATAAAACTTTCATACTTTCAACTACAAACACGTAGGTAAAAAAAAAAAAAAATAAATAATCATACTTGAGATTTTTTAATATTTTACGACTACGTTAAACAACATAATATAATGTATGCAGAATTGCAGGCGTAATAATAAATTTTCATTAAACACACATTATGAAATAATTATGATTAGTAAATGAATGTCATACCTGCATCAGTAGCACTAACACTGAACAAATTTTGTTTGCCCAGATACGCTTTTTTCAAACCCATTCCTTTGCTGGTAACAAGCGCGGCGTTCGACTTAAAGTGCGGTAGCACGACGCCTGAACCACCTTTGTGCCCTTTAGACACTTTGTGCACAGTCTCTACAACTACCGAACTCGTTTCTTGTGGTCCGCGTTCAGCTACGTTCTCACCTGTGAATTAAAAAATTAATGTCAAAATATTGATCGTTAACAAAAACTGCGAAGTGTATTGGATGAACTGATAGCAGTATTTATATGATCATCTAAAAGATCTAAAATAAATATCTTAACTAAAATAAATTGTTTTCGAACATCTGGGAGCATTACATCACCTAAATATATTTTGCCTTTATTTTTTAGTTTATATAACATAATATTATCATTATCCATAGTCCATAGGTAACTAATCGAATTTCTAGTATATATTTCTAATTTCTATGGTTATTAAGGAAAGAATTAATATTTCATTTTGTGATTCTTTGGTAGAAATTTTAATTATATAATTCATGTAATTTTATAAGATTTTTATGATATTGCTACGCATTAAACATTTTGTAATTAATATTAAATTTTATTTTATTATATTTTATTCACTACAATAAATAAATAAATATTTATATTTTTCTACGATAGCATTAGTTGTAACTTATAAATAATTTACATACCAGCTGAAACCATGATTATTAATTATTTATTAAATATAAAACAATCGTAAAATATTAATCATATTGAATATTACTAGATCTCTTTGGGTATAATATTGTATGTTGTATCAATTACTATCATGACAATGAAGTTCCAACTGACTAATATACTTATTATTTTAATAATATTATACTATTATAGTATTTAAGAAACTACTCGTTAGCATTTTGAATTCAACAAATGAGAAATTTAAGAAAAATATACCTAATGAAATATATTTAGAAAATTGAATAGTTCCCATTCCAAAAAAAAATTGTATCGCTACAAGATAAAGTTTAACTTACGTAAAAAAATCACAAGAATTGAGAAACACAGGTAAAATAATATTAAAATATTAAAAAAAAAAAAATAAATATAAAAGAAGAGCTGATACGCTTGTCGGAAGGATACAGGTGTTGAGGTGTGCAAATCATAGTGTTTAATTTTAATTACAATTTGAATACAATGATAAACTATATCGCGTTCGAACGATTCTGAGCAAAGTACAGATAATGTAGGTATTGATTACAATTTTGAAATTTTTTTATTAAATATTTAAAACGAACAATTTTATGAAACTTAAGGGACTATATAGGTACATATATATTACATAAATGAACACCCTATAAAATTTTTAAGTCTCTAAGTACAATATAAATGCTCATAAAATCTAGTTTTCCTAAATGCTCATATCTGCCAAAACTTTGCTCAAAATCCTTTTTTCGCATGCGATGGTTTATCATTGCATTCAAATTTGAATTTGAAATTTTCAATTTGAATTAGATCAATTTTGAGAAATTTGAAATATGACCTAAATAAAGTACCAACTACATCTCTTTTCCAATCGGTAACATATGCTATTCATGAAAATCGGAGCATTATTTCAGGTAGTAAAAGTGTCTTCAGATATAAAAAGAAAAAAAAGGAAAAAAGACATACATCATTGTAAAACCAATACATTCATCGCTTCGCTTAGAATGTGAAATATGCATTATTTAAGGAAAAAGTATGGTGGTCATTTATTATGTATATATTTTTTTTAAATAAGTTAAAAAATACCCGCTTTATTTAACACGATAACGGTAGTTTTCTACTCATATATTAATTAATAAATCATTTTGGAAAAACGGATATTTTATTTTTGAAATAAAAATTGTTTTACCTGTACAAGTCACTTTAAATGGCGACCCGACAATATGATATCCATTATATTTTAAACTTATGTAATATTCGCCTGGCACCAACGGAGTGTACCTGACCTTGTATCCTTCTTCCACTTCGGTACAGTCCATAGATACCTTACTGGGGCCATCGATAGTTACGGCCAATGTACCGGCACCGGCGTTACAAGTATCCACAATGAAATCTGTTTTATGTCCTAAAATACATAAATAGTTTATTTTTTTGTTTGTATATTTATTAAGTATATCTTTGGATGTAGGTACATAATAAAGTATGAAAACATAACGAAATTGTATGTTTGTAGTTACCTGATTTAACGTCTCCCAAACCGTTACCACTAGCATGCACAGCAGCCGGATCGGCATCCCCTTTGCCCACTTTTAGGCGGAATGGTGAACCTGGAATGTGAACTCCATTGAATTTGACGTGTATGTTGTGCACGCCATTCTCGCGGGGCATAAAACGTACAGAGTACATGTCTTGGTCAATGGATTGAATGAAACAGTCGTCTTGTATACCGGATGGAGATACAACCTGAATAATAATTCATAAATAATCGGAATTAATTGTTGGTGAAATACTGAGAAAAAACATATCTGTTTAGAAGAAACATAGATAGTTTAGTAACCTAAATTATTTACTTTACTTAATTGAATATTTTGTGAATTGAATGCGTATAATTACAGCAATAAAATAATTGTAAATCTTAAATTAGATCAAAACATATCTAAAAAATATTTTTATTTACCTTTGCATCTAGCTGACCTTCAGCGCCATTTTTATGAACCATGAACTGTGCTGGGTAATCAGCTTGGACCCCAGACGATGGGAATTGGGCTACTTCAAGCTTATGTGCGTCACCCATAGCCGGTGATATAAAAAGTTTGTATGGAGAATCTGGTATGTGTTGATCGTTAAACTTTATACCAATACGGTATTCTCCTATTAAACAACAATTATTTTAAAATTATTAAATTAATATATTCTATTTGCACGGTAATTCATTAATCCATATAAATCATATTAATGATTTTATAGTTTTTCTATATTTATAGTCAATTGAAGATTATAAAATTCAATTCAACTAATATAGGTAGGTAATCAAATTGTTGTCTAAATTTATAAAGGCCGATATGATTATTTACATTTTATTTATTTTTGGTTACATAATACTTATAAAGTAATTATATTTTTTTCTTCAATTATATCTCTTACATTATCAATATATTATATTTTATCTCCAATACAATAAATTAATAATTAATTCATAAAATATAAAAAAAAATTAATTAATTAAATATTAATATACGAGTATAAAAATATATACATTATAAATTATTATAAAATTGACATTTTACGTCATTATATGATAATATCTTTGATATCTTACGTCGTAAGACTTACGAGATTCAAAAATTATAATTTAAAATTATCTTTTTAAAATTCAAATTAATACAATATAGGTACATATATAATATCATATACAATTTAAGTACAATACACTGTACAAACCTGGTTCTCCTACGGTATAACTGACATAACATGAACCATCTTTACGATCTTTAAAATCAATTTCTGCTTTGCTAGGGCCTTCTACTGATATAGCTAATGAACCTGGACCGGCTTCTCTAGTCCATACATTGAACTCGCAAGGTTGTCCCTGTTCTCCGCGTTCTAGCCCTGAACCTCCAGCGTGGACTCGATGAGCTCCGCCATCGCTTAAAGGACCAACAGTGAATTGGAATGGTGATCCTATATATAATTAATATGGTAAATATAATGGTAAAAGCATTATAAATTAATCAAAATTTTCATATATTAAATTAATCATTTTTGGATTTTACAAAATTTTTAATCTATTATTTATATTTTTATATTAAGCGTATAGTACTATTTTATGGTGTATTTATTAAGTCATTATTGTAGGTCTTTACATCAGCATTCATCTAAAGATATGAATACTATAGCCAGGCAAAAATGTATAAATTTTATGTTATTTCATGGATTTAAAAAAGATGCATACCGGGAATATGGACATCAGTATATCGAACAGATACTGTATGTATGCCTAATTCCTTAGGCACAAAGTGAACAGCATAGAGACCATCTTCAATTTCATTGATCTCTGCATCTTCTGTAATGCCACCGGGTGATGTCACCGTTGATGACAAATCATATGGAAGAACACCTATTGATATAAATACAGTTAAGTATTGATATTACTGCGATTTTTAATGTACAAAATGTATTTAAATGTAAAATTAAATGAAAAGAAAATTGAAGTTTTAATAAAAACATAAAATTACCTAGTATGTATCACTAAATAAGAGAGTAAAGAGTTCATCCTTAAAAAATAGAATTAAAACTAATTTTATATATTATTATGCATTAAATTATTAAATATTACTAAAATTTTAAAACCCTCTCTTCGGATAATTATTGAAAATACGCAACTGAATAATGGGATCTTTTATAGTCTCTAAATTGTAGTGTCAAAATCTAGGAATTTTAAAATTCATTATAATAATACGACTGAATATCAAATTTACCAGGCATTTTGAATGTAAGTTTACAGTTGCTTCCAACCTCAGTCAATGGTACGGCATCTCGTCTTCGCTCAATCTTCTCACGTTGACAGTTGCTTCCTTCTCCGGTAACTTTAACAGTAAATGGTGAACCATCAACATGATGGTCAGCAAATTTCAAATTAACAATATAGTATCCTGGTTCTGTGGGCGTATAAGAGATATTTAATGTTCCATCTTCATTGTCTTTACATTGAATTTCTGCTTTACTGGGACCTTCGATTGAAAGTGATAGACCGCCATATCCTAAAAAAACCCCAAAGGAATTAATAGTTTAATTGGCTATTCAACTAAAAATTCATTTTTATCGATTATAAATTTAATCTAAAACAAGATTGGTTGAAAATTCATAATTTGTGAATACATTTCTTTTTTTATTTTACACAGGAGAAAGAATCTTCTATTCTAAATATACACTTATTCTAAGCTAATCACAGTATACAAGTATATAAGTATATAATTATTGTATCAGATAAAAGGTATAAAATGTTACAACTTACCAGCATTTTTTGTATCCACTGAAAATAAATTATCTACGTGTGTTTTGCCCTCTTTCAGACCATTTCCTGTGACTTTTACTTTTTTTGCATCTCCAACTTCTCTTTCACCAACGGTTATTTTGAACGGTGAGTTGACGATATGTTGACCCATTCTTTTTACGGATACGACATGTTGGCCTATTTCTCTTGGTGTAAAAGAAATACCTGAAACCAATTTATACATTTTTTTATGTTAAATCGTAAAAGAACCCTTAAAATTTACCAACACTCACCTAAATTACCATTTGGTAACCGTTTCAAAAAACAAGGCTCTTCCAAACCACTAGGAGCCTGAATCGAAGCATTTAGTAATCGGAAGTCCTTATCAAGTACTTTGCCGGGCAATGAAACCTCACTGCACGACCCAACAGATATTTGATTTCTTTTTCGTCCCTCGCCTTGAAAAGCAAATGTATTTCATGATAATCAAAATTAGGGGTCATAATTTATTAGTTGATAATAATATATTACATTTGTATATATTATAATTGTGTATTAATATTATATAAATTAAAAATATTACCTGTAACTTTTGAATTGTAAGGGCTTCCTTTAATGTGTTTATCGCCAAATTTAACGGAAATTCTATATTCTCCAGGGGCAGTCGGTAGGTAAGTCACAGATACTGTACCATCTTTATTGTCGTGACAACTGATATCTGCCTTACTGGGACCTTCAACGGACAATGCAAGTCCTCCTATCCCCCCAAAAAGGAAACATAAAAAGTGTGAATTTATAATAACATGTATATTTAAATAACTAAATATTAATTATGTTTCTATATTTTTGTTTTAAGTTTTATAACATGTATTGTATTGTATTTATCAGGAACTTTATTTTTATTTGTATATTTTGTGGTTTAAACTTAAAAGTAGAAAGATTCATATTCAAGTAATGATTCGAGTAAAAACGGTATATTACTGTAAGATTCGAAGATAATTTGATAGTTACATTTTGAAACAAAATTTATTTATAGATATTGTATTTATATTAATTATAATTACATATTTTTTCAGCTTTGATTAAGGAAAATTTAATAATTTTTTTAATAACAGAAAATGAATATAATATTTATTATATTTATTGATATATAAATATTTATTATGCTCATCTACATGATCGATTTTTTTAAATTCTGAGTGAAGCAAAGAATGTATTGGTTTTACAATGATCTCGATGTGTGTCTTTCTTTTTTTTTTAAGTATGAAGACACTTTTACTACCCAAAATAATGCTTTGATTATTATGAGCAGCATATATTTTCGGTAAGAAAGTGGTTGTAGTTGAGTTGGTACTTTATTTAGGTCATATTTCAAATTTCTCAAAATTGACCATAAGCGATAGAAAAACGACGAAAAACGGCATTTTTTACCAAAACTGAAATTTTGACGAATTCGATTTCAATATTTCACGATAACTTAATCAATTTTTAAGTTAGAGACTTGAACATTCTATTGGGTATTTACATAGATATTATATATATGTGGTAAAATTTTGGAATCGTTACGTTAATTTTTATACAAAATATAGGACTTTGAATATTTCGTAAAATTCTCATTTTTTGTATATAATGTTTGATAAAATTGGCAATTTTTGGTATTAAGGTCTGATAATTTTACTGAAATATATTTATATATTACTTTACATTACTTCAAAATAAAAGAAAAATCCCTAATCTCAATTTTTTTTATATTTCTTTAAAGTTCATATTTTTAGTTTAAACGAAAATATTATAAAAAAATGACGAAAAAACGGCATTCACATAAACTATGGGTCTATAGGAGACATTTTGATGTACTCGGCGTAATATTCCCGAAAGCTACCTAGGTGTTAAGCACCGTATCAAGGCATCGACAGTGAATGGGTGACCACCGTGTTTTTTTTTTATGTTAAGTCATCATAACAAAATATTAGAAAAAATCAGAGTCTGAATTTTTTATAGCTGTTTAAAGTTGATATCTTTAATTTTTTGTTTTTTTGTTTTTATCTCTTAAGACACTTTAATACCCGAAATAATGCTCCGATTTTCATATATCAATAGCATATGTTTCCGTTTGGAAAGTGGAAGTTGTTGGTACTTTATTTAGGTCATTTTTCGAATTTCTCAAAATTGGTTTATCATTGCATTCAAATTCTAATTAAAATTGAACACTATGATTTGCACACCTTACACCTATATCTCTGCGGCAGGAGTAACAGCTCGTCTTTTTTTTAATATACTTTTTGACAAATAAAATATTTGAGAAGTTTAATTGAAGCATTAAAAATAATAAAATATTATAATAATGATATTGGATTATAAAAAAATTTCATACGTAGGTAGTAGGTACAGAGTAGGAGGTTAATTCTTATTCCATCATTTAAAATATCTACGTTCCATATTTTAAATTCCTAAAATAATTGCTACAAAAATTCTACCCTTCTAATCTACATAAATGTATTTACAATATATATATATATATATATACCGGCTCCAGCTCCTTTTGTGTAAATGGTGAAGTCTGATGGTTCTCCACTGACGCCGTGCGTAAGTCCCGGACCGTATGCTGTAATGTGTCCGCTGGTAATGGAGTCAACGTGAAATTTGAATGGTGATCCTGAAATTTATGTCAAATATCAATCAAATATTCAAATATTTAATATATTTATAGAAAATCCAAAAAATTTGGAAATTTTTTAAAAATTTTATTGAAGCATACTGATTTAATTTAATTCTAAATTATTAAAAAAATCCTAAACCTCGATTCTAATTTCTTTTTATAAGAGTTTAAAGTTGAAATTTGAGTAAAATCAATATTTAAAATATTGATATTGATACCAATGATACCTATTATTATATTTCAATATTTTACAATAATATTAATTAAAATTGACAAAATTTTATTGAAGCTCAAATACATTTTACTTAAATAAGTTCCAATAAATTATTAAATTATATAATATAATTACCTATTAATAAATATTAATTAATAATTATTAAATCATTACATTCGTAAAACGATTCTGATCGAAGTACTGTCAGATAATATAATATTATATAATTACATTTACAATTACATTAATAATTATTCCTTCCATATAAGAAATTTTGAGAAATTCGTAAAATGACATAATTATAGTACCATATAGAATATAGATTCAATTATCTACCAAAAATATAGGAAATTGCATACTCGTGATATAACACGATCACATTTTTACTGCTTCAAAAGTGATTTCGAATTCTTAAATAAAAAAAATCATACATTTACTGAAAAAATTGTTAAAATTGAAATAGAGTTATAAAACAATAATTGAGAATTAAATTGTTGTTTATAAAATATTTTTAAGAAAAGAGAATATTATGAAAAATCTATAATTAGACTAACAATTAATATTCTTAAGAGTTCTAAAAATTTTTCCCATAATATAAAATATATTATACCTATCCATTGCATTGTCATAATATCCATGCTACAGCATAATAAAATTTCAAGATTTTCTGGGTAAACATAAAGAATTTTAAATAAAATTCGTCAACATTACAGTTTCTGTACATTTTGTGATATTAAGTCACTTTAGTAATTATTGATTTCGCATAAGCACAATTTTAAAGAATAAGATTATCTACTACCTAGAAACTTATCCGTGATAATCTGACCATTATATCTTCGTACAAACTACAAATATATATATGAATTATTGAATAATCTCTCCGCTCAATATCTAAAATACCTAACGTAATAATTATATTACTAAATATACTATCTACTTTAAAACTTAATACGCAAGTGAAAACATTTAAACATTCATAACCTTTAATTTGTAGTTATACAAATATATTTTTATATTACTTTATTTTTTAAGACTTCTTAATCGTAAGTAATATACCTAATATTTTTCAAAAAATTTAAGATTAACTCGAATTTTTATATTTTCGAAGAAATATTTAAAAATTAACTCGTTTATATATTGTTTCTGTGTTTTAATAAAATAGAAAATAAATTTTATGATTTATAAAGAATACAATAATGTATTTGCCTCGAAAGTAATCACAACTGAGTTCCATAAACACATTTAAATCAATATACTCAGGTTAAGATTACTTTTTTAATACCTCTTATCTACTTATAACCTACCTCTCGTCATTATTGTTTCTACCTAATATTATTTTGATTACTAATTTATTTCTTCGTTTTTATACAAAAATCTTAATCATTGACAACAACCTTCGGTTTCTTTTTAACACTAAAATAATTTATTTTAAAAATATGGAGATAGTTTATAATATAACCGCAAAGTAAAAACTAATGACGCAAATGATATTTTATTGTACTAATAATTATTTTTTTATGTGAATACCAAAATTATTAAGCGTTAATATAAATTTGTAGGTACTTGCAACATAATGCGAAATTTCATGCATTAGCTAGTTGTTAAAATATTTTAAACTATAATTTTTTTATTTTCGTGATAACACAAAGTGCTAGATTTATCAATTATTTGATCAAGGTATTCAAAACTATAACGTATAGAATATTATTATTTTAATTTTATTTTATATATACATTATAACATTTTATTCAAATTATAAGATTTATAAGAATTATATTTATGAAACTTAATTCCAAAATAATTTAACGAATTTCATTCTTAGAGAAATAAATTTATAGAAATCTAAACACAATATTGGATTTATTATATATATATTGTACAATTAGTGTTACCTTGTACGTTTTCTCCGTTGTATTTTACATATAACTCATGCACACCTTCCTCTTTGGGGCCATATTTAAGTGAAACAGTTCCGTCATGGTTATCCACGATGGATGGTTGATCTCGTTTACCACTTGGCATTTTTACGTCGGCTGAAACATTTATAAACATACACTTTATCATTTTAATTTTAATTTAATTGAGAAAACGAGTTGAAATACATAATATAAGTTGTGTATAGATACAAAATTACAATTAATTATTTAATATTAGAATATTTTTTCAAAAAACAACTTTAATTACTTATTGAAATGTTGATATTTTGTATTGGTTTTCTATTATGTCTGATGACATTATATAGGTCATACACGTATTATTATAAACTTATTATGTTGATAGATTGTTTTGTTTTGAGATATTAGTAATTTTAAAAAAATAAAAAACAAAAAAATTGAAAATTAAAATTATAGTTTTTGAGAAATATTATCTATTTGATACGCCATAGAAGTCTTAGCCTTATTAATTTGACGATTTATATTCCAAGAAAATGTTAACACGTTCACTTATCATTGTATTCCTGTATAGTTAACATTTATTTTTATTTGGTATATTTTATTTAAATAAAAAAATATTTTATATTATTATCAGTTTATCTTTAAAACAATCATTAACATAGCTATATTTTTAGATTTTGAGCGAAGCAAAGAAAGTATTGGTTTTACAATGATGTGTGTCTTTTTTTTTTTTTTTTTGTTTTTTTAGATTCTTAGCGAAGCAAAGAAAGTACCTATTGGTTTTACAATGATGTGTGTCTTTTTTTTTTACAAGTATGTCTGAAGACACTTTTACCACCGGAAATAATGCTCCGATTTTCACGAATGTTATGTGTTTTCGATTGACAATTGGATGTAGTTTGTACTTTATTTAGGTCATTTTTATAATTTCTCAAAATTGACCCCATGCGACAGAAAAGACGACGAAAAAATGTCGAAAAAACAACATTTTTCCTTCGACAAATTTGATTCATCAGCTAAATGATTGTTAATTATAATAGTGTATAAGTATAATAGTGATATTGATAATATAATTATTATTGAAACCAATAGCAACTAAAATAATAATATTATTGAAACTAAGAAAACCATCTAGGTATAAACGAAAATTCCCATCGAAAATCTCATAATACTTGTTTGAGCACCTATGGGAGTTGGCCCATCACAGATCATAGACCAAACCTAAGGTCTAGAATGAGAATAAACAAATTATTCAGTGATATATACCTACATAATAGTGTTAGGTGATTTTTTCCAATTACTACCTACAATGTATTGTCTACACCGTTATACGATAGTTTCAATAATACGTTGTCAAAATATCCTAATGACAAAGAAATGATAACAATCAAAACTATTTAGGAAGCGTTTAAATTTTATGAGTTGACCGAAATCATGAGACAAAAAGATAATAAAGAATTTGCATTAATGTTAACAAATTTAGAATGTTAGAAATTTAGAGGGCAAAACGACGAAAAAGCGGCATTTTTACGAAAACAAAAATTTCAACGAATTTGGTTTCAATATTTCACGATAACTCGGGCAATTTTAAAGTTAGAGACTGAAAATGTTATTGGGTATTCAGATAAGTTATATATAAGTTATAAATGTCCTAAAATTTTGGAACAGTTACGTTAATTTTTCTACAATATATAGAACGTTGAATATTTTGTAAAACTTTCATTTTTATGTATATAATGTTTGATAAAATTGGCAATTTTTGGCATCAAGGACTGAAAATTTTACTGAAGTATAGGTATTTACATATTACTAGACATAAAACAACATATCAAAATATTAGAAAAATCCTTAATCTCAATTTTTTTATAGCTGTTTAAAATTGATATTTTTAGTTTAAACGAAAATATGAAAAAAATTGACGATAAACGGCATTTCTTATTGAGATATTGTGGTGACTATTAATATTGTAGTAGTTTTTTTTTTTTATCATAGAATGATACCACGATATTTTTTGATTTGACAAACATTAATATCAAGTGTTCATTTATGTACAATATCTATTTGTATACCTATATGGTCTTTATATGTGTGATAAAATTTTAAATATTTAAAAAAAATGTCAAAATTTTAATCAATACCTACATTATCTGACTGAGCTTCGCTCAGAATCGTTTTTTCGAATGCAATGATTTATCATTGCGTTCAAATTATAATTAAAATTAAACACTATGATTGCACACATGTATCCCTTCCCTTGCTTCTGTTTTTTCATACGTATAATTTGCTGATGTTATTTCGCTAATTTACGTATGTGATATTTAATGTAAAACTAATTCAACTGTAATATCACTGTCATCTGATGTCCTGATGACATGTAAAGACAATATTATTATTTTATAGAAATTGATCTTCTTGACACATGTAAATGCCTTGACATGCGTCACGGGCAAAAGGCCAAAAAGTGATTTCGGATGAAAGGGAAATTTGCGTTGTTAAACGAGTTTATTTTCTCGAGTACGAACCCCAAAAAAATTATAAGTAATTGCCCGTTTCCCATTTAAGTCAAATCAATTATCACATCATGTTATACGCATTCTTTCATTATCTTTTTTCATTGTCTATACAACTACTCGTATAAGGGTATCGGGTGAAACCTGATTACGAACATTGGTACCTTTTTCGTAGTACGATTGCGAACAATAAGAAATATATTTGTACCTACCATAATAATTATTACGAATATTACGATATGATACAAATATTTCATGCAATATTGCCAAGTGTAAAATATGTCCTAAAGGTAAACTTCCATTATCCTTTTAGAAAGCTGTTAAATAATTGAACATTATCTTTTTATTAATATTAGCTAAATATACATAATTTATATTATTTTATGTTACCCTTTAATGTTTATTTTTGTTACCTACCCTTAAACTCTAACAGAAAAAATATACATGTAAGATTATTGTCTTTTGTAGCAATATCTGTAGGGAGTATCTTATACTCTGTTCAACATAAGAAACGTATAGTCGTTACTTATGTTAATAAAAAAAATTAAATCATTAAAATTTATTTCGGACAATTTTTTTCTCCTTCCATTAGCACAATCCACTTGTTATCAATAAAACATGCATATTATCCGGAATTCCGGACGAATTGAAAGCACTACTAATTTTTCCCGAATGAAGATTCGTAAGACCTGAAATAAATTCTTTGATTACGATCAGTTTCTCAAAATTTCTCACGTTTTACATTTGCAATATCTATCCGTATAACATCTATTGGTTTGTAGGTATATAATAAATAACGTCCGCGTCATGGTGGCAGGGGCTATTTTACTCATTTACCTTTTTTCGTGTTTACGTAGAAAAACGACATGAACGTTATGATATCAGATCGACGGCCGTCCGCTATCGCGTTTTCAACATCCGCGTCATCGTTATTGCCGCCGCCGCCGCCCACGCCCGCGCCGACTTCGGCCTCGTCGACATCATCGACGTAGGCTCGGGACAAATGCATTACCGAAGAGGCGCGCGCGTCCACCTCGCTAAACGTCAGGCATTTCAAGTACGGACGGTAAACAGTGGCGAAACACGGCCACGTGGCCTCGACCACGGGTCGTTCGAAGTGAAACAGGTACACCATGTTCACGAGCGATGTAAAGCTCGAGCTGAACGAGCTGAACCGCCGACGATATGAATAATATTATACAAGCCGATGGTCGGGAAATGAATGGGTGACGGTGACGCGTGTGACGTCCGCGAAGCGTGTAAAACCGTGTCCACAGCGAGACTACGGTCGCGGACGCGCCACTGGTGATATAATACACGGTACATCAAAAGGGAACCCGCGGGCTCGAGAATTCGGCGGATCGAGCCAAATGACTTTAGATAGCATATTTATATTTATATATATAATATTATATTTTGCGTCGACGATTAAAATTATAAATTCCCCCGACCCGTCTTTGTAATATTATTATTTATTCTGAGATATCCGAAGGAATGATCGAGACGAATATATTATAAAGAAGAAACGGAAAGTGAGGAGGGACACGACGTAATATTTTTAATATCATAATATGCGGGGATAAATTAAACACGCGTATGATTAACGTTTGGAAATAATCACGGCCGTATCCCAGCGAAAGTGATGCGGTCTAATTATAAAATCCGTTTCTCTACGACGCATTCACGTACCTACATATACATTTTTTTTTTTTTTTTTTTTTATCATTTCGTTTTAAATCGCGGATCGTGGGTCTTTATATATTTTTATATTTTTTTTTTATTAACGCGAGCGCGACACATTTGTGCGTAATGAACCGTGCACGGTTGCGCGCCGCCTGAACCACAATTAGCAACATTATATTGGTATGGTTACGTGACCATTCGATGGATATTAGTATTAATTATATTAATTAATTAATCGTCAATTAAGTTTTTGTTTTTATTAATTTCACCGATTAACAGACGAATTCAATTTAATAACAAAACGTTTATAACTGTCTAACTGTCTAAGAAAACTAAAGAGAACACAATATAATTATTGACTATATAGACACCACAATGTATCTTACAACTATGAACTATTTGGATTTGACGTTAAACAACAAAATATTCGTTGGGATTGCAATATCATTTATTTTACCTATATGAATATCTATGATTGACACGTGTATTATTGTCGCGTGTTTTAACTTGGTTTACGTTCCGGTTCTGAAAAATTAAGTCTTTTCGAATGTTCACAAAGTGCTCTATATAATAAATATAGTTATTTCTAATTAATACGAAGACGTCCATACGCGTCAAAAGACCGAAATGCGAAAATGCGACCAACGATCATAATAAAATACCTACAGTAAAAAATAATGGGAAAGTAAATTTAGAATTGGATTATTCATATTATGGCCATAATAACATTATATTACTTTATAATTGGCTAATTTCTATTTCGATATTTTTCTTCGTTCGTTTTTTTGCTTTCCCTGCTCTATCGACTGCAAGGGTCCCTAGTATATCATAATTAATGTGCAAACCACGTTTTTTGAGTTAATATGAAATAATATTTCCCTCGATATCTGGATATTTTTTTATTAGTGACGTTTTATGGTTACGCTTACCATTGTAAACAGTTTTATTCGTGTTATTTATATATAACGGAAATAATTCAAGAATTAGTTTATACTTAAATATAAATTAATATTAATATTTTTCTTAAATATAGTAGGTATATTCTTATATATAATTATATACTCGTATCTTATTCAACAATTTTTTCATATCTATAAGCTATAACAGTTCTACTTAAATATTTTTAACAAAATTACCGTGTAAAATATATAGAATGTATTTAGTAGTAATATAATAATATATTTAACGGTAATGATTTATCGGTCATTCACGTGCGTATTGAAAAATAATCATTGATCCAGATTAATATGTAATCATATAGAGATCATAAACATTCTATAAATAATATGTTATTATTTAATAGATTATGAAGAAGGAAAGATAAAATACGAGTATAATTTACAGGAATTCACGTGTTTATAGTTTTAATGAAATAGTTTTTGTTTTTTGTTGCCATAAATAAATCATTATTTATAAACTACCTCTAAACAGGCAGTATCACCTAAAATTCAGAAAATTAACGTTTAGATTTATTTTAAGGAATATTATTAAATTTTTGGCATGGCATTCAAAGGTAATCGTTGTAACGCTGTTTTTGAAAGAAACTACTATTAATTTGAAATATGATAAACATTATATACATAATATTATGCACAATAATGAATCAGCTAAAGTTAGTGCGCACACGCAAAGGATATTGTTACAAATTAAAATAAATGTAATATGTATTTTTACTTTGAAGAAAAAACATTAAGTACTTATTACCTAGGTAGGTACCTATTATCAATTATTCATATTTTTTTTTTTTTTTTTTATATATCACTATTTGAAACTATAAATAGGTACGTAAATGCGTCGTTTTGAGGACTTAATAAAAAATAATACACAATAAATTATTATGAGTTACTCCTAAAGAACATGTTTTAAGTCAATGTACAGTAAGTATAACTTCCAAAAAAAAACATCTACATCCACTTATTTCATATAATATTATAATATATGATATATTGTCTAACGATATAAATCAACTACACAATTTCAAGGCGACCTAAATTAAAAATAATTCTATTTTAATCTTAGAATATATTGTATATCATAATATAGTATAATACTATAATATAAACAATATAAACAGTGACAACTAGGTAAAGTTGCATTTAAACGTTCAAATTAAAAATGTTAATTGATAAAATAACATACAAATAAAATATACAATTTTACAGTCGTTTTAAAAATGGTAAAAATAAGAAAATATTATTAACAATGCTAGTTATTTGCGTACGTAATACTATTTAAAATAGTATTTAGAATTTATGGAACATAGAATAAAATTTTTATTTTTAGTATCTATTTATCTATTTATTATCTAAATTATTATTAATCAAATTTATTGTTAAAAATATTAACTATATAAGGCTAATTAATATCAAACATCAAACTTTATAAAAGTTAAAAGTGAAATAATGGTATAGTTATAAAAAAACTTTATACTTTCAAAAATATTACATTTTGTGAGAATAGGTAGGTAAGTAATTTTTAAAAATAATAAAATATAAGCTAAAATTATATTGTATACTTTTAAATTATACATTTTAAAATCAGTAACATTTAGAATGCGATTTTAATATTAAGACTAATTCTCTTAGACTCTTAGAGCACACAAAAACACACCTTGATAGTAACTAATAAATCACATAAATATATTAGTAGGTACCAGTCAATTATTTATCAAATGCACATGTGTTACAAAAATGTTATTATAGGAAATATTATTTCTGTCTTGAATAATATTTTATCTACACAATATTTTTATTGCTCTATTCTATTTACATGTACCAAAGATGTCTGTAAAAAAAGCGGGTAGGTTGTAAGTGCTTATTTATAACCAAGTTATATAATTAATTTTATCTCAAAAAAAGATTTCTGAAATATGAAATATAAATAAGTTTAATTTTTGAATTAGTATAAACTTAGTTTTTTTTATTGCAAATATTTACATATAAATATAATAGAATAAACAATATTATGGATATAAGTCATATACCTACATTACATAGAGTAACAATTTATAAAGAGACTATTTATTATATTGTATGAAGTATTTTATAACGTTAAATTCAAGGTTACCCTTACGGCCTTACCACATGATCAATATAATATTATTATTGGACATGAATGCTAATATTATTATAATATGGTTTACTTACTCAATAATGTTACCTATTTATTATTTATATTGATTAACAATTAATGTATATACATTAAAAATTAAAAATATATTATAAGTAAAAGCAATATTAACAATAATAATAATTAGGTAATAAACAAATTGAAATTTGAAATAATAGAATATCAAATGTTTAAGAAAAAACAGAGATTATATCTTATCTTATATTGATATTATAACGTTAGTTATTATGGTTGATTAATATTAATATTTTGGGAATTTAAATTTTATTATGTGGTAATCGTGTTACTACGCGTACACCATCTAAATGTAGGTACTACATATTATAATGGCTTATGGTCATACCTTGTACGTTGTACATGGTCATAGAGAGAAATAATGTTGATAGATATATCAACTGGTTATAGGATTTAGTCATAGACCTTAATATACTAATCGATAGAGCATAAGTGTAGTATAAGGTATATTATGCATAGACTATGCATTTAGTAGGTACCTATTTTAATTTTTATTTACATTTTATTTTCTTCAAGATCCTGTAAAAGTGTAAAACTAGAATCAAACGATTCAAATAATTGTATATCCTAACTACCTGTGTAGGCATAGATAGTAAAGTTCATCCATCACAATATTATTTTTTCTGTAATTTATACAATAAAATATTCATAAAATTGTATTTTCGTGTTCGTCTGAAACGAAAAAAAGGGAAGGGATATTTCTACCACAGGGATATAGGTGTGCAAATCATAGTGTTTAATTTTAATTAGAATTTGAATGCAACCATTACATTCAATCAAACGATTCTGAGCAGTCAGTTCAGTCAGAAAATATTGGTTAAAATTTTGACATTTTTTTTATTAAATATTTAAAACTCAAAATTTTATCACACATATAGAGACCATATAGGTATATACACTATACACAGTACATAAATGAACACTAGATATTATTGTGTTGTCAAATCAAAAAATATCATGTTACCGTTCTATGACAAAAAAATTACTACAATTAATAGTCAACACAATATCCCAACAACATATTACGAGTATATATCTGTTCTAGTGATTATCAAAATATTAAATATTTGTACTTATTCAAAGTCCTATATTTTGTATAAAAATGAACTTAACGGTTCCAAAATTTTACCACATATATATAATACCTATGTGAATACCCAATGAAATTTTCAAGTCTTTAACTTCAAAATTGCATGAGGTATCGTGAAATATTCAAATAAAATTCGTCGAAATTTAATTTTTCGTGAAAAATGTCGTTTTTTCGTCATTTTTTTGTTTTTTTTTCTATCGCTAGTGTCAAGTTTGAGAAATTTGAAAAATGACTTAAATAAAGTATTAACTACATCCACTTTCTAACCGGAAAAATATGTTATTCGTGAAAATTGGAGCATAAAGTAGTCGGGTAGTAAAAGTGTCTTCAGATATAAACAGAATACAGAAAAACCAAAGACACGCATCATTTTAAAACCAATACATAAAACAACCCATACGAATATTTAAGAATTTAAGATGTCCAATAATATTAATAGTTCTAGCTATATATTTTATAATCTTTTTTTTTTAAAAAATTTAAATATCTTTAAAAATTGGAACTATTGCGAGGTAATATAATGAACAGAAATAAATCTTATAATAAATCATAATTAAGAACGCCTCCGCAAAAAAAACGCTTTACACATTCTGAAGGTTCATCCACGAAAGCATGTCACTTTATATTTTATTTACACTGATCATGGCCGAATTGTTCTAATGATATCAGATAATATTATGTTTACGATTTTTTAGCCATAATAATTAGGTGCAAAAAAATATCTCTATGACATCTAACAGACATAGGTACTTAATATTATTATAAACGTATAATAATTTTGATTCACTGTAACGAATGGATTGCGCTTTATATTTTCCTAGCCTATAGTATTTCTAGGCCAACATTTTTAGTACATCGATAAAATGTTTTAGTGAAAAAATCATAAAATAAAAAATACAATTTTGTTTTTTTCCATATACCTACACATACTTGGATTAGGTAAGTTACTTTTAAAATATTATGTTTTGATAAATAAACCACGTCATTAAATCTAAGTTTATATTAAAAATAGTTTTCAAATAAATAATAAACAATTTATATATATTATAAGAACATAATATGTGATTATTATAACTTTTTTTTAATGGAAGAATTTAATAATTAATCTTTAACACAGTAATTTTTTACTTAAATTTTCTACTCGTATTTCACTATGCATATGCGTAGTAATGTATTAATAGTATTTTTTTCTTTCTTTATTTTTTTTTTTTTTTTGTGGGGAGGGTTTATAATTATTTACTTTATAATATGAATTTATGTATTAATGTATTATTGAAGTTATGAAGTAATTAGAAAAAAAATAAATTACAAACTGTAATAACTTTATGAGATGTTAATAAATTGAAATAAAATTTATTATTTTAAAAGATTATTCTATAAAATATTAAAATTTATTTTCTTTATTTGTTTGCTAAATTAATAATAACTTCGTCAGTTTGAACATGAATACATCGATGAGTTCCCGATCAAAGAAGATTTTACAATAAAAATAATAGTTATACATTAATTTTGTTATAGTATACTTAGTACCTCCACCTATTTCTTTATATTTCATAATGTTTATAAATAATTATAAAGTTAAGTAAAATATTTACGTAAATATATATTATATTTTTTCTCCTCGTTTAATTTTAAAATTTAAATAGGTAACAATTGTTGAAATTTTGAATGAATGTTTTATCCTGACCTTTAAAATATATAATAAAAATATCGTTCTCACCTGTCAGATTTCCACCACAAGAAGGTACTGGTATGTTGTTTAGAGTCACTGGTCTAAAGTCACTTATGCCGTTATTACTGGTGGTGGTAGTCGTCCGCTGCTGGTACTCGTCGATGCGCAACTGTTCAAGGAAATTTGTGGGTGACAGTTGGGCTTCTTCAACCGGCGTCTCTTCTGATGAAGCCTGTCCAAATCAAAACAACTCGAATAAAAAAAAAATAATATAGTATCGTGACAAATTTGTGGATATGACGATGAGATAGAAGTATCAAATTATCCACACAAATATATAATAAATTAATAACATATTATTATATGTAGGTTTATACAATTATAATATTAATACACACACACACATATATATATATATAAAGAGAGAGAGAGTGAGAGAGAGAGAAAGAGAGAGATTATTGTCGGAAACGCGAGAGAGATATTTGAATATTATTTATTTAAAATAAACATAACCAAAAATTGAGAACAATAAATGTACAAAAAATAATCATCACCTTTTTCGATGTATTTTACAGGGTTATCTAACCAGGGGTAGTATCGTGTAACTGACGTGCCTATAGTGCGTTCAAAGAGGATTCAACGACGTCGTCGGTTTCGGGTTTACTACTAAGACGGCGGCCGTGGAAAAGTACGAAAAAAACGAACGAGCCAGGGGGGCATGTAATATAAATAATAAGAACGATAATAACACACTTTATTTATAAAATAGCAACGTTATATGAGATCCCGCACGGCGGTTTTCGCTGGAAGGGGTTATTGTTGTGTATATAAAATTAAAAAAAAAAAAAAAATAAAGAAACAAATTTTCACGACTATTATTATACACAATACACATTTAATTTACATTATTATTATTAAGTATTATTTTATTTGTATAATGATGGAAGGGATCACTATATGTCTGTCGTTCTATGCTAATGATCCGCGCAGAAGGGACTTGCGTGGGCGTTTTTATAATATTTGTTTTACAAGGTTCAGCCAGCTAGCGTGGGCAACCGCCCAACCAATGACACCCGTCACCGCTTTGGAACACGACAGTAGGCCGTGTGAATATACATTACAAGAAACTATAAATCGGACTTTTCTGTCGATCAGCGAGAATGGCTATAGTTCGCATTGTTCAGACCACTGGCATAACGTTCAGACAGACTTTAAACGTGAATTTTTGGATTTTTTCCTTACATGGATAAATGATTAATTTTATTTTTTCTGGTTATAACACCATAATATTCCCTTGGCGTACGTCACTGAGGTGAATGAGATATTATAATATTAAATATTTTATAAAGGGTTAAAATTTAAGAATAGATAACAAATTGTCAAAATATATACTAATATAATTGATCATTTTTATATTTATTACATTATAATAATTAAAGTTTATAATAATATAAACCAAATAAATAATTCTCGTATTCATATAACTTAAAACCGTAGGAGTAGCAATATAAAATTATTACTCTCATCTTGAAAGTATCTAAAACAATGTTTTTTTTTTTTAATATTATAGTAATTATTTCTTTTCAAATATTTATTATTTATTATGATAATCATTGTTTGACTATTAAAATTCGATGTTTTACTATAACTAGGTAGGTATATTAAAAAACAATAATTTCATCAAGTTTATCTATAAATAGAATAGTATATTAAATCTAAATTGTATATCTACCATGAAAATTATATTATGAACGCCATTACTCTTGTATTTAATTTTACCCAAATCGAGTGAATTGATTACAATTTTAAGATATTTATTTTTCGTGCGAAAATTTGATATCTAATTATTCCGATTTATTTATAAGTAGCAGAAAATAGAACGACAAAAAACATGATCACATCAAAAATAAGTGGCGCTTAAAAAAAAACCAGCAACTTTCAATCAAATGTCAGCGTGATAAGTGTTGAAATGGAGATCTGTTGTGTGTTACATGTGCCAAATTGCAGATTACGTCAATGTAAATATTTATTATATACATGAAAATTGAATTTAATGAAAACGAGGTAGAAAATCTAAATATTAATTGTATAAATATCAGTTGTGTATAATTTGGGAAAACGTCATTTTAAAATCGCTGCTATTTGCTAATAATTATTATAAACATAATGTTCAAAATGGACTTAAAAAATGAAAATTGATATAATATAATATGCATATATAATTATATATAAATTATCCACTCGAAACTCAAATTATTGTCTTCACGTTGAATTTTATTACGTGTAAAATTATAAAAAGAAGAGCAGACATATATAGGTTTGCAAATCATAATGTTTAATTTTATTTAGAATTTAAATGCTATAATAAACCATCGCATTTCAAAAAACGATTTTGAGCGAAGTTCAGTCAGATAATGTAGGTATTGATTAACATTTTGACATTTTTTATTAAATATTCAAAACGCAAAATTTTATCACACATATAAGGACCATATATAGAATATAGGTACACGTATAATACATAAATGAACACCTTATAAAATTTTCAAGTCTCAAAGTTCAAAATAAATGCTCATAAATTCCCTTGTCACCTTAAATGCCCTTATCTGACAGAACTTTGCTCAAAATACTTTTTTCGAATGCGATGATTTATCATTACATTTAAATTCTAATTAAAATTAAACACTATGATTTGCACATTTGTATCCTTCCTGCGGCAGGAGTATAAGCTCTACTATTTTATACTTTAAACAGATATATATAAAAAAAAAAATCGTAAATGTAATAATTTACAATTAAATGAAACCGAGTTAAGTAAAATGTATTTAAGCTTCCATAAAATTTTCAAACCTTTATACCCAAAATTGCTAATTTTATCAAACATTATCTATAGATAGGTACATAAAAACGAGAATTTTAAGTAATATTCAAAGTCCTATATTTTGTAGAAAAATTAACGTAACGGTACCAAAATTTTTTCACATAGGTATATTATAATCAATGTGAACACCCAATAAAATTTTCTAGTCTTTAACTTTAAAATTGCCTGAGTTATCGTGAAATATTGAAATCGAATGTGTCGAAATTTTAGTTTTCGTGAATATAATGCCGTTTTTTCGTCGTTTTTTCTGTCGCATAGGGTCAATTTTGAGAAATTCGAAAAATGACCAAAATAAAGTATCAACTACTTCCACTTTCCAACCGGAAACATTTGCTATTCATGAGAATCGGAGCATTATTTCGGGTAGTAAAAGTGTCATCAGCTATAAAAAAAAAAAAAAGAGGACACACATCGTTGTAAAACCAATACATTCTTCCCTTCGCTCAGAATCTAAAATTAACAAATAATTTAAGTATAAGTTATACTTAATTAATTTTGCATCAAATTTTCGCGCATGTTTAGTTACTTATTTTATCGGAATTATTAATATAAATTTATTATTTCAGATTTATTCGTTTTTTGGATTAAATATAAAATAGTAGTATTTATTTTGAATAGTAAAACTAAATAAATTAATATTTATGTGAATTTACTATTACTATGTAATGTAATGACTAATAAAATAATATGTAAATATTAAATAATATATTATAAAAACAGATAATTATTGCACTATTAATATTAGAAATTTATACTCGTGTAGTTTTGTATACGATTCTACAACCCATCAAATCCAGTGGCGTATTCACGGGGTAGAGGGGGTTAAATAAATCTCCACATCATAAGCTTTATTCAGTTTATTTTTATTCAGTGATATTATTTGATAGATAATAATGTTTATTATCTAACTCTATCCCCTTTTGGGTGATTTAATATTTTCCTATGCATATTCTCCCCCCATCACTAAATCCTAACTAGACAACCGAGTCGTAAACGTACAAAATAGGTATAAGAGAAGTGCATTATAATTATAATCACAGTCGTAACTATTATTGTTAGTACTTAGTTAAATAAAATTATAATTTTATGATACGATTTTCACATGTTTTTAAGTAGGTAATAAAAAGAAAAAATAAGAAAAATTTGAGTTACGGATTATATTTATTTCAAATAATAATTTTATGTACGTACAACAACGTATAATAAATAAGGGGAACGGTTCTATTTTTAATTTTTATGTAAACATTGAAATAAACATGAAATTCTAGTATATATACTATTATATCTATATCGGACAAAAAAATCGAAAAAAAAAGACACACGTCATTGTAAAACCAATATATTCTTCGTTTCGCTCAGAATCTAAGAATTCCAAGTCACTATTTTTTTTTTTTTTTTATAGCTGTTTAAAGTTGATATTTTTAGTTTTATCGAAAATCCGTACGAGTATTTTTCTTATTATTTCTCAATAATTTTACAATAAAAATTAATTGAAAGACCAAAGAATTTGGAATATTCTTAAAAATTTTATTGAAGCATACTTATATATACAGTGACTTATTTACGGGGGTGGTCCAAGGGTACTGGACCCCCCACCCCCAGAACCACTGTAGTGATCCTTATTTTTTGTATTATACTCGTACCAATATATATTAATATTTTTATTCTAATTCCCCCTAGAATTTGGTTCAAAATATGCCACTGTATATATACAATATACATATGTATATATAATATAGTATTTCCAAAATATTAGAAAAATCTCAAGTATCAAATTTTTTTATATGCATTTTAAGTTGAAATTTTAGTAAAATCAATATTGAATTATTTATATGGATTTGTCTTATTATATTTCAATATTTTACAATAATGTTTAATGAAATGTAAAAAAAAATTTTAAGTTCAAATACATTTTACTTAATTAAGTTCCAATTAATTGTGAATTATTCCATTTACGATTTTTTTTTTTTTTTATTGGAGTTTAATGTATAGAAATCTGAACTGGTTACTGTTTTTTGAAATTTATCATTGCATTCAAATCTTTATCAAATTACAATATCCTTTCAACACCAGTATCCATTCCACAGCAGTATTCCTGCTTTTTTTTTTTAATTAAGAAACATATTGATAATCTCATAATATTAATTTATATTTAATACAAATCAAAAACCTGTATTATTGTGTTTAAATTTTATGTACTTAAAATAAAATAAATTATAATAATGAAAATCGTTACCTATAAATACGTAAAATTGAATCATTAAAACCATATATTTTAATATCAGTGTTATATCAAAAGTTCATTGATAAATAATAAATACAAACACAGTGAAGCAACAAGCATCCTATATCTATGCATCTATTCTATGTGTACCTATATATTATAATACCTAATTAATTGTTAAAAAAATATTCCATTATTTCCATTTAATTCATTTTGTACCCTTCCAAAATTATTCAAAGACGTCAAAAGCATTATCAAATTATTGAAACACTGAATTAGGCATATTATTGGAACCATAGGTATACCTACTATACCTGAGAATTGGCATTAATTTCTAATGTGATATGCATAATGCACGTCGACGCATAAAAATTTAAAATTTAAAATTTAAAATATATCACAGCGAAACGATTTGCGTGCATGTTTGAATGTATTATCGTTAATGTACACAACACTAGGCTAATAATAAAATTATTATTTCTGACCACCAAATTTGTTATGTTTGTTCAAGCTGTATTAATAATGAATGTTTGGAACGACCATTTCGCCCAATCTAAAACGGACTAATTCTTGGCATTGTATTATAATTATTTTCGCGACTACAAATATTAAAATTATTATTATATTATTACTAAAATTATTATATTATTATTGTTTCGACGTGTTTGATATTATACAAAATTAACGTCGAAATTAAATATTACAGGAACACGCCAAAAAAAAAAAAAAAAAAAAAAAAAAAAAAACGCACGCGTTATGTCGTACACAATTTACACGTTATTACATAATTTATACGACTACTCGATATGGTCACGACTATAAATATCATTTTGTCCATTTTTATTTTGTTTACAATTATTACGTTTTATGCCGTGGGAGGCGGGACAGTGTGAAAATAACGAATCTGGCGAGTTAGAGTTTTTTTAGTGGGAGTAGGTATACATTATTATTACTGTTTTTTTTTTTAAAAAATGTTTCGTAGATTTTGTGTGAATTATAATATTTTATATCGACGAATTTTATTTGAGTTATATTTTTTCAAACAATTAAAATCTATAGTAGCATTAACACTTTCAATATTAAATACGAATAAATACATAATATTATTGCTTTTGTGAAATATTTCAAAATTTCATTTAAATATTTTTTCCATTCTTGTCTTGAACGAGTAGGTATATCGATTTATAACTATTTATAATAACTAATGATAGGAATGATTATGATTAGAAATATTTAAAAATAATATATCGCTATAATATCGGAAATAAATAAAGGTGAGAGTGTGTATTGTATAATTTTTATATAGAGCTGGGTGAGACGTTGGACAAAACGATATTTATTGAATTATATCGAATGTATATCACTATAAGCGAAAAAGAAGTTAGCGTCAGAATCAGGCAACACTTTATTGAAGAAATATAATATTACCTCAAACTGATATGTTCCACAATGTTCGTAAAGTAAATCGGTTTGTTCTAAGTAGATATAATATGTTGTTCAGTCGTTTACACTAAACTCAAAAAAGTGCATTTAAAAATGATTGTTCATCGAAACATCTTGATAAATGCGTACGAGTAAACAAATTAATTATTTTATCAGAAAAACACAATGGCCTAAAAAGTGTTTGTCGTATGGGTATGATGGTTATCAATAATCAAAATCCAAATTGAACTCTGACATTTTGTAGTTTGAAAACTAAACGTAAAAAAATTTACCTCGTTACCAGTTGTAATAATTTGTGAAAAATAGATTTTTTCAAATTATAATTTTATATAAATTTACATGATAGATTTAGAATAAGAAATATCGTTACGATTATTCCATGTAGTCTATGTTATTGTCATAGTCCATAAACAACTTCATAAAACGTTTTTTTTTTTTTTTGTAATATAACATTTTCGTAAATTATTTAAGCTTTCATTTTAAATATTTTGCATGATTTTAGTTGAAAACCGATTAGTTAGATAGAAGAGTGAAAAAATCTTACACTTTGGTTTGATATAAAGTTTTAATAACAAATAATAGGATGAGAAATAATAGGATTTAAAACATTATGAATGCTGTTAGGTACCTACTTTTTTTAATTATTAAAATAATGCTTGTTTTTATGGTTTATATTTTAAATTGATTTTATGGTTTATGTTCAAATTATAAAATGTTTAAACTGTAACTTGAGAATTAATATAAATTTTAACATATGTGTATAAGTATCAAAATATCAGACAATAACGATTCTATACTCTTGTATATTTTATACAACAATTTAATTATTGAAAAATCGAAAAATCATAACAAAACTACTCCAATTAATTTGATTATCAAAATGGTGGTAAAAAATAAATATAATTTATTAATAAAATAATATTTATATAACATATAGGTACCTATAATGACTAACATTATATTAACCTATAACATATTTGCGTACATTATTATTATTTAAATACCAGATCGTGTGAGAATATTATTATATTATATTATATATAAATGTAATACATGCATAACATAAAAAACTATTATTATTTACAATATTATCGACATGGTGTGCTCCGTATACGTAATTTTAAATAATAATAATAACAATAATAATAATAATGATAATAATAATAATAAAACTAATAATAATAATAATCATAATAAGAATAAGACTATAAAGAATAATAATAATAGTGATGCGGTGAAGTTCATAATATATTAAAACAATAATTAATATTTCAATTTCTAGGTATTTATATTAATAACCAGGGTTCGAATTCTATAGCATTATTTACCAATTTAGTACTTACCTACGCTAAAATAAGTTGAATTAAACCACAAATTTTATCACAGATTAAATGAAATTAGATAGCATACTTCGATCACGGTTGTGATTATAGACCTCATCTTATAGGAATTTTTTTGACGAACGTGTCAAAATTGAGGAAGTTAGTTTTTTACTTGTTTACTACTTTTGCATGGAAAACTATGACGAGTTACATTTCTATGTAAATGCAATAAGCACACTGCAGTTGACACTGTTTTGACAGTTTCTGTCTATATTATGGTTATGACAAGTTCCTACTATTAACTCTAAGGTACCTAACCTCAAATATATAACAACGAGATTATAGCGTTATAAAAAATAGATATATTAAATTTTATTATATTTTCCTGTCTAGATACATAGTAGAAATTTGGAAAAAAATTGTTTACATTTTAGGAACTTTCTATGCATTCTATCCGATTTAATTTAATCTGCGATAAACTTATATAACTTATACTTGTACTTTTTTCTTTAATTTTTAGTACCTAACTAATTTTCAGAAATTGTATATTATACAATATGCAATTTTAAGTGCTATAAATTTCTGTATTCCTGAATAATTTTTACAATCATGTTGTCCCACGTGTGGTGATCCATTTTGTTTAAAATGTTTAACGTTTATTTATTTATTTATTTATTTATGTTTCCGTCCATTCACGGCGTTACCGTAAATGTGTAAAATCCGTCTTTAATCGGCTGTCCACCGAACTTCATGGTCATTGTATATTGCCCGGGCTCTTTGACCGCATAGCTGACTGTGTATGTCCCGTCGTTTTTCGGCACGACTTGGACGTCTTCCTCGTAACTGAAATTTACCAAAACCATGAGCCCGTCAACCACGGAAGAAGAGAAAAACTCCAAAATACAAGTAAAAACTATGAAACGTAATATTGTTTTCTCTAATCTCTCTGTTTTCTCTATAGTCCTAGTCCATTATTAATATGTTTTATAATTTGAATAAAAATTACAAGTTAATTTAATTATTTATATGAATGGGCATTGAAGTAAATTTATTACTTATTAACTAATTTTAATGAGATAAACATTTTTTTTTTATTCTTTTAAAATGTACCTATTATTAAAATACGAGTAATATGAAATTTTTATTTACTTCTTTATTTATAATTTTTTTTTTAATAAAAAACATTTATCAATATATTATTTTCAGGTCAATTTTGATAAAGAAATATATTATATAGCATTATAATCAATAATTTCTATAATGAACTTACTAAATTTTTTTGAAATATCTATGAAATATATATACATATTTACCTATGTATACTTTTAATGATGACCCTCTATTTTTTTTTAAATTGTTACAAATCTTCACACCTTTAAGGGTAAGAAATCAAGTTTATATTTATCGTAAACGTATTCGTTGTATCGTTATTATATACACATTTGTCAACACTCCCATTAAAATAGTTATATAAACCCTATAAACATTTTATTGAAGTTTTACCGAAATGCCTATAATTATTTTGTATATTTTTTAGGAACTTTGTAAGTAAATGTAGGTATGTATTGTTCACCGATGTGTTTGGACATATTTTACATGACAATAATAACCTTGCTGACTCTCGTTAACTATCATCTTAAATAATAATTTGTACATTATGCACTCTCAACTTACAGCCCATCAACCGGTCTAATCCGGCATGTCACGTTCCCGTCACCACAGTTTCTGGCGTTCACAACGAAGCTGTGCTTTTTACCGGTCAGCATTCGACTCTGCACAGATCCAACGATACAACAATTCTCCGCCTTTATTTGACCGCATAAAAATATACATAATGTAACGAATATGTTCTAATGTAAGTATATGTATAGAGATCAAAATTTACTGAAAAACTATAACAATGAAAAAACGAAGAATAGCTTTTGAATACTTAGTTAATAAAATAATAATAACTCGAAAAAATCAATGTAGGTAAATGATTAGGTATTTAATAAAGTAAACTTATTTAAAAAATAAAAAGAATTCAATCCTCATATCAGACATTTACTATTTTATTTAGATAATAAACTAATAAGGTACTGTATAACTGTAAAAATACATTTTTTATTAAACAAAATTTGTTTTTTTTTTGGAAACATCAACTATACATTCGGTTTTACTAAACATTTTCAGTATTTTGATCTCCAAGTAAATTTTTATATTATCATACGTCTATTATAGCGAAGTTATATTCACACCACACACGAAACTTGTCTACACGAAATTACTTTTAACTCGGCAAAACAATAATATTGATTTAAGCGTTTATTTCTAATAAAATAGATTTTCAATCACTTCAAGGTGACTAGTATATTATCGATTTATATTTAGACGAATATTAAAAATTAAAATATTAGTATATTAAAAATATATTTCTAAAAAAACAGCTTATAGTTAAATATTAAAGCAAAAAATATCCTAGGTATTGAAAATATAATATATGAATATAATATACAAAAATGTAATAATCATATTTATAAATATTATGTTAGCAATGTCCTTTTGTAACTACCTACTAATTATGTTTTGGAAAATATTTATGTTCAAAATTTCATATCAAACGTTTGATAAAATGATGAGTGCTATTAAATACAAATTTATCTTAAAATTCAATACATATTCATATACAGTAAATTTAATTTTACTTTCTTATTTTAAAAATATTGTTTATTTGTTTAGTTTCAAATGCAAAGTAACATACATAGTAGCATTGATATACGTAGGTACATAACTTTAGTAATATTATTATTGAATATTATATTAGGTATGTATAAGTATTTGTAGTAATTTTAATTTTTTTATTTTTAATTTTACGATAAAGCGTATATTTAATTTATCATAAATATTGTATATTTATATTTATATTTCTCTAAAACATTAATATACCTATATAGTATAAAATTCAAGACAAAATGGATCACACACTTTTATAACTGGGTACACACAATTATTAGCTTAACTATAAACAAATACACATGTGTATAATATACATATTATAAAA
Organism: Tetraneura akinire; assembly: GCA_021307375.1. Lineage (NCBI taxonomy): Eukaryota > Metazoa > Arthropoda > Insecta > Hemiptera > Aphididae > Tetraneura > Tetraneura akinire. The sequence goes on from JAIUCT010000089.1 coordinate 1,619,973, forward strand.
TTTACTAAGTACTTAATTAATAATATAATTATTATATTATTTTTTTTTTTTTTTTGATGTGTTAGTAAAATAATAAACTGCTATGACATCTATCACATGCACGAATAGATGTTTTTAATGTTTCTACAAATTATCGTGCGATTGTATAGGTAGGTACTTACAATTCCAGTGGAAAATGATTGTACATAAATTGGCGTGTGCGGTAATTGTTTTCCATCGTATAATGCTTCAATGGTGTATCTACCACAATCATCTGGAGTATATTTTATTTTGTAGAGATTTGGTTCCATTTTAATGATGTCCACCTTTCTAGGATAACCGTCGGGCCCCTGATAAGCATAATAAGATTCAATAAATTAACCTAATTAAGTATTTTTCATTATATTTAACCGTCTACTTCATTAGCCATTAGACTTGCTTAAATTACATTGTAAATATTTATATAATATAAGTAATATTAATGTTATTATAATTATTTAATTAATAATATTTAATTTTTTTTTATAAATGTATACCTACCTAATAATTTTGTGTTTTATACTCATACCTACCTACCTATATAAATTTATAATAATTTACTTACAAACGATCAGTTCTTTATGATGTCTAATATTTCATACATCAACAACCACAAAAACAACAAGAATAATACTAATAGTCATTTTAGCTTACCATGATTCTCAAATCCAATTTCCCAGAACCCGCATCAGTAGCATCTACAGTGAAGAAAGTAGGGATTGACGCTTTAACTCCTCGTGAATCAGATACGCCCGGTCCCGCAATCTTGATTTTGTCCAATTCAAATTTCGGACGGACTTTAAGTTTGTATGGACTACACGTATAAAACAAATGATTATATGTAATATATTGTATAGGTGGGTACTAGGTAGTTAATGTTATCTATTATATTGATTAATTTGAAATATTAATTTTTACATCACAAGAATATAGGTATACTATATTTGTATGCCTTTTAGTATAATTTTTAAAAACCATTAATAAAAAGTTTAAAAATGTGATATATATTTAGCCCAACCTCTTTGGTACGTGGTTTCCATTGTACAATACGTTAGCTGTAAGAAGTGAATCTTCTGGGTTTGGAGTGTATGTTACATCATAAGTTCCATCTCCATTATCGCGGACAATTGGTCTCTGTTGTAATGGTCCTGTCAGTATAAAAAAAAAAAAAAAAAAAAGGCTTATAGTTTTATAAATACAATCTAACAAATATAAATATTGTAGGTATTAATCATTTTACTTAACCTATACTTGTTTACTTTTATAAAAATAAAAATAAACATGATTTATATTTTTAATTAAATTAAAAACGATTGTAAGTTTGGGAAGGATGATAGTGTATCAGAAGAGAATGGTTGTATCATAATTCATAATTAAAATTTAAAATAATGATAAATCATTGCTTTAAATAAAACGAATTTGAGAGAAACAAATCACATGTTTGAAAATAAATTAGTGATTAATGTTTTAATATATTTAATAACAAATGATCTATATAAAAACTTGTATTATAAGAACACTATAAAATTTTCAAATTTAAGTGTTTTCTATTTACTTAGATATCATAAATTAATTAAAATCAATTTCTTTAAAATTACAGTTTGTCCAATTTTGCTATTTATCCATTTTTTAGTAGGTAGTTTTTCTTACCATTTCTGAAAACTAATATAAAAATAACCCAAATAAATTATTAATAAGATGACATTAAGATTAACTATCAAAAGCAACACCGTTTGTTTCCATACATAGAAAAATACAAATATGTTAAAATTATTATTTCATTTGCTTTTAAAATTATGGGAATACATAATATAACCAACCAATAGATTTATCAAAATGGAGCAGGTTAACTAGAAATCTTATTGCATTTAATTAAGAATATGACACAAACTTCGGTTGAAGAAAAATATTCATTATTCTAAATAATTTACCTTTGTCAGTTAATATTTTGACATCTAAATTGCCCTTAGCAGACTTGGTTGCGTCTACTTTAAATGTGATGGGTGTGTCGGCCCTGCAATATTTGGGATTGATACCAGGTCCACTAACAGTGATGTTATCTACTGTAGCAGGACGATCGACGTTAACCTGCAAGAATAAAAATTAGTATACCTTATTAATATTATGCAAAATAGAAAATATAGCAGAAGATAGGTTTTGAATTTGTTTAATAATAAGTATTTAATTTTTTATAATAACATCACGATAACAGATTTTAATTTAAAACTCTATTATACGTATAGAATTATTTATGCGATTTATAATAAGTTTTACATTCTTAATATTGAATGAAATATTCAATTTTTTATTATCTATTATTTCATTCTTGGAACATGATCTAGGCTAGACTTATTAGTCATTACATATTAAGTTGTGACATATACGGATAGTTCTAGGATGACCAACCAGGATACAAAGCTTAGTTATCCAATCAATGGATATAGTTTAGGTAATAGTGGTCATCTTACTTTAAAGTTTAAATGCTACAATGCGGAAATTCCGTGAATGCCTAGGAATTGAACCCAGACATCGTACATAGGAATATTTATTCAGAAATTTGTGTCAACACACGACATACTTTTATACCATTATATGATATATGAATAAATGATAACGATGGAATTGTGGTCGTTGATAATTATATAATAATTCAATATTTTAATTGATAATTATTTACCTATTTGTTAAGTTATATTTGAAATATTATATTATTATAATATTTCCCTAATTATTATTATTAACCATTATTTTAATTTTATTTACCTTAAACGGTGATCCGGGAATGTGTTTTTCTGCGTATTTAATGCTCACATCGTATTCACCAATTTCCGTGGGCGTGTATTCCACCGAACACGAACCATCACGATTGTCTTTGCATGTCATTTTTGCTTCCGACGGTCCTTCAATTGCTAAACCAAGACTACCCGTACCAGCACCTAAAATTCCACCAAATGATGAAACGGTTAGGTTAACACCACAAATGAAAATTAAATTAGGTAATGTAAAAAAAGATACAAAACAAGATTTAATTTTCGACATTTATACAAGACTATTGCCTAAATAAACTGAAAACTATTATATTTTCAATTAATTTGTAGACACTATTGAAATATAAACACTGTTATAACGCTACTTTTACTTAAGAGATTTAAATATTTTAACATAACATAAAAATAAACATAACATAAATAATATGATTTGTATGAGTTATAATTTAAATTTATTAAGAAATGATATGTAGAATTTGTTCATCTGTTTGAGACAAAAAAAAAAAAAAAAAAAAAATTGAATGTTGTAATCAAATTTAAAATAAAATAATTAATTATTCCTATTCAATTTACAAGTTTTTGTTTTGTATCTCGAACGATGGTAAATGTATAACGCTAATAATATATATATATAAAAAAAAAATTAGTTTTATAATGTTTTCATCACCTTTTGTTTCAACCGTAAAAGCGTTGACTTTATTAACTATTGATCTGGTCAGTCCTGGACCGTATGCCTTGCACTTGTTTGCGTCAGTTCCTCGTTTAACATTCACCGAAAACGGCGATCCGACAACTGGTACGCCGTCATAATTAACATCAATAGTATGCGTTCCTAATAGTAATTTTAATGAATATTTTGAGTCAAAAGGTTTACATAATAAATAAAATCATATTCTATTGTTATATACTCGTACACAGAATAATATGTTATAATCAAAATGACAAAATATAATTTATTCATTGTATAATATTCCTGAGCACAGGTTTAAAAATTGTTGATACCTAATTTTACTTTCTTCAAAAATGAATAATAGTATTACCTATTATTGACTATTAGGATTCTTAATAATATATAAAATATTATTATTTATTAAAAATAGAATCGAAAATAAAATTATAAAATAATGATAATAATTTTATAAGAAGAGTTCTTGTGGATATTTTATATACTAATACCTATATAAACACCCAAGTCCACAAAAAATGTACTTTATTATTTGAGTAAATATGTATTTTTACAACAACGTTGTCATTTACTCAAATAATAAAGAAAATTTTTTGTAGACTTGGGTTTTTATTTATTAGTATAATTAATAATTATAATAATAAACGTATATTTGATTTCCAATAGGTAGGTACTTATTTAGTTTTAATACTTTGCATAAAATCAAAAATCAATTTCTAAAATGACTAAGCATTTTAAATAACTGAATTATACTTAGGTATTGCTGAATGCTGGTATTATTGCGAGTACGTACCTATATAATATTTTAAATCAAGAACCCTATCTAAAAAAGTCGACATTCGGTTTGAAACAAGGAATTTTACAGTAAACGAACCTTTAAAAATCGTCTCTCAACTCTATTCTGTTTTTTTTTTTTTGTTATATAAGTAAATAAATATTCTTCTTATATATGTAATATATATATACAATGGACAATTGTAAACTATTAGAATATAAATACTGTATTTGACATTAAATAACTTTAAAAAAATTTTTAAACCTTCTTCTAACGGAGTGTAACTAATCTTATACGTTCCATCATTTTGACGCTGTATGAATGTTTCAGTTCGACTTCCAGTCGGGTTAGTCACTGTACACGTTACCACTCCTTTGCCGAATTTATCAACCTCTCGAGTATCCACGACGAAATCAGTTTGTGAATCTAAGAAAACTCCTGGATTGAAAAATTAAAATAAAATAAAATTAGTATTGAATAGGACTTTAATTAATAATTAATAAGTATTGTTAATAAAAATTATTAAGCAAAATCCGTTAATTTACATAAATTATATTCTTTCATAAAAACAAAAATAATAATATAATATTACAAAATTGTATTTTCATAGTATTAAAGTTTAATATAATACGGCAAATTGTTATACTGCTAAACTAAAAAAATATAACAAAATAAAAATAAAATCTATACACACAAATACATACAAGTATAATATCGTAACAAACCACACTACAGAATAACCAAAAAGGACGTTCTTCAAGAATTTTCATTCAAGAGCTTTTATGGGTTCGATTTGAAACCTCTAGGAACTAGGACTACACAGTATGAAAATAATTATTATTCTAGTAACACTACAATCATAGTTAAGATGGAATATCGGGAAAAATCATGCATTTTCAATTTACAATAATAACGTAATAAAAAACCAAAATACCCGAATAATAACTGAAAAGGTTTACAAAATCAGTTTCGACAACAAAGTAGAATCATTAATAATTTCATGGCCATGCGAGTTTTCAATATTTTTTTTTTTAAATTATCGTTTTCTCACTGCGTATCTCTTCTAATTATTCTGTGTTCACACGTTAGAAGTGAATTGATTTTATTATATTAATATATTAAAGAAAACGTCGATAACAGCACGCAGACACGTGAAAACACAGGTACACACGACAAACGTTCGTTTTACCGTTGACTTGCAGACCGTTGCCGGAGGCTTTTACGTTGAATTTATTCGGCTGTGGTTGAATATTTCCGCCAATGATCGCGTTGAACGGTGACCCAGGGATCGGGCAGTCGTCAAACGTGATGTTGATCACATAATCACCCGGATCTCTTGGCATGTACGCCACAGAACACGTGCCATCGCCGTTATCGCGGCAATTGATAGTCGCTTCGCACGGACCTTCTACCGTGACACCCAGACCGCCCTGACCAGCCTTTTTCGTGTCGATCGTAAACTCAGCTGGCCGGTTAATCAAACCGCTAACTAGGCCGGGGCCGCTGGCCTTAACTTTGCTAGGGTCATTGGCCTGCGTGCACATCATCCGATACGGACCGCCAAAAATGGGCCGGCTGATCATCTGGCCACCAAACATTATGGCCAACTGATATTCGCCGACCTCGGTCGGCGTGAAGTTCACCACGTAGCCATCGGCCACCTGTACCACTTGCGCAGTTACTGCGGTTCCGGACGGACCAGTGATGACCACCCCGAATTCTGCACGACCAGCTTCCCTGGTTATCACTTGGAACTGTTGAAGACTATTAATCGGCGCCACTACAGCGTATACATTAAAATGCGTTTAGGTTAGAAACGCGTTGAATTTAAATAGGTACCTACTCAATTAGCCGGCCATACACGAGCGGATTTTTCACCGGACCTTGTTTAACGGATTAAATCAGTAGGGACTAGCTGAATCTGGTCCGCGGACTAGATCCTCTGTATTACCCACTAACGGAATAATAAAAATCCTTTGATAAAAACGGATCGGATCTTTCAAAGGTCTTAGTCCGTTCATGTGTGGAGTTAAATATTCGTGGTTTTTATAGAATTTGGTCCAGTGATCTTTTAGCAAGTCTTAAAAGACCAAGGAATTTTAAGCGGTGTAACTATTATGAGTAAAAACAAAATTTTACAAACGAAATTTTTTTTGTGGTTTTACAATTTATAATGGATACCAGAATAAAAAAAAATGTTAAAAAAAATTATTGCTGCAGCAGGTCTCGCTGTTGTACATAATTTTATTTCGAAACGAAAAAATAGGACAAAATGGGTAAAAAATTGGATTGCCAAAAGAGATATATATCATAGGTGAATTAAGTGCTAACGAACCAAACGATTTAAAGAATTATTTGAGATTATCAGCATCAGATTTTCACATAGAAAAATAACCGATAACGAAATTATCAAATTATTTGATGGGATCCGATCCTTATCAATTAGTGGTCGGCAAAAGATTTTATCCGTTGAACTTGTTCCATCGGATTTTTGTACATAAAAGAATTGATTTCTTGATCACCACACACGAGTGGATTTAACAGCGGACTTGATCCTTAGAGGACCAGATCCTATCATAAATCTGCTCGTGTATGGCCGGCTATTGAATTTCTAATTACAAAACTCGGCTCGTTCGCATTTTCATAGATGTTTATGAACATTAAATATCCGTAAGTTATCCAACATGACTTTAGTGGTTGAGTTCGAATTAAAATTATATTAACATATCTATTGTTTGGTCAAATATTATGGTACCGAACTACCGATTATTTCACTTTCACCATTTGCACTCTTTCCCCCTCGCATTTTTTTATTACGATTACTAACCGTTTCTAATTATATTAAATGATTTACAAATGATATTATAATAATTGAATGCTCTCTAATGTATTATTGCTTTCTACAATTTAACCAAGTTTAAGTATTAGGTTAATCCAGGCTTGTGAAAAAACGCAGCAATGACGTAATCACGAAAGACAATATTTTTGGAAAAATAATATACCTAAATCTAACAAATATTTATAATAGTAAAAATGTTTCTGTGATTGCGTACTAATATTATGTTTTGTGTATTGTGTAGGACGATTAAAAATCGTTATCAAATTATGTTTATGAGTTAATAAAAAAACTCTTTCATTGATAGGTAACATGCATTCTCAATTAAACTGATTGAACGTATAACATATAACGTAGGTATAACGTATAAGTGTTATTATACTAATAGTATCTATGTTTTTTACTTGTAAATACATTTTAACAATTGAAAAATAATTACCCACCAAGGGAATAGAGAACTGATGAGATATATAGAATTATAGACATAAAATTTAAATATAAATGAGCGATTGCTGTTACTTATTCTATAATATTATATATTATATATTTAATATTATATTTTGTTTATTACAAAATGTATAATATTATTCCTACTCGAAAAAATTTCGATATCGTATAGATTTTAATGATATCTGGCTAAAAAGCCAGATTTAAACAAATCATGTTTTAAACATTATTATGTAATAATACTCACTCGTTTCAAGACCATCCACTTTAACTTTAGATAGATCCACTGGAGACTGAACATTGATCTTAATTGGGCAATTGGGCACTTTCACACCACCGTAAGTGCAATTTAAATTATGGATGCCCGAACTCGTCGGTACGTAGTCTATAAGGAACGAACCATCTTCATTGTCGTTCACTTGTAATGGCACATTTTCACCTTTATCATTGACTAGATTCACATTTAATTCACCTAATTAAAATATATATTTATAAATTAATTTGTACCTGTGGCGCGACCTGTAATAATTTTAATGTTTCAAATAAATATGAAAGAAGAGACAATGATAATAAAAATAAAATATTACTACACATAAGTACCTAGTTTATCTTTTATAGCCTCATAGTTATAGTGATATAATATATGATTTTCTACACAATTCTTTGTTCGTCTGACATTTTTATAGATATTTCAGATATTTTTATTGTGTGTGGATATTTTGATCATTTAAATAGATCAAGAAAATCACAAGTAAATTTATAAACAAATTAATTAATCGTTCTTTTTAAAAAAAATAATAATAACTGAATAATTATTCAAAAGTATCTTAAATAGAAACCAAGTATAATTATATTTTAGATTCTGAGCGAATGGTTTTACAATGATGTGTATCGTTATTTTATGTATGTAAACACTTTTTTGACCCGAATTAATGTTTCGATTTTCACAAATAGCATATGTTTCCAGAAAGTGGATATAGTTGGTACTTTAGTTATATCATTTTTCGAATTTCTTAAAACTGAACTTATCCCGTAAGCAAAACTACCAAAAAAAGACGAAAACACTGGATTTTTTAGAGAAACTTAAATTCTAACAAAATCAATTTCAAGATATCAAGATAATTCAAGTAATATTAAACTTGAAGTTGAAAATTTTATTGTTCACATTAGCACTAAATTATATATATAGGGTGATCCAAATAAAAATATTTTATTATAGTGGAATGACTTTTTAAATTTTAAGTTAATATTACCTATAATAATTATATAGGTAGGTACTTGTTTTACAATTTATATGAAACTGAAAATGAAAATTACATAAATACAAATTTAACATTTAGTTTACCAATACCTATGTTATAATAGATATTACATTAATTAAATAAAGTAATATTTAATATAACTATTAAATAAATCATTGAAATGTGAAATAAACCTACAAATACACATAATTAAATCACTGGTAAGTTATATAATATATTATAATGTGTATTTCATTATCATTTGTACTTAAATACTAGATATTTATAAATTATATTTTGCATTATACACACAATTAATTAAAATTTGTTTATTATTTTATACTAGTTGGTGGAACGATAAAAATTATTTTCAAGACTATAAGAAATATGATTTTTTACTTCGTCAACTATTTATTATTTATACTTATTTATATTTAAAGTGGATTCAATGGTCAATTTAAATATATTAGTAAGTACCTACATAATTTAAATTAAAAGATTAATAAATAATCAGAACAATATTTTAATTTTTTTTATATTAGAATATAATATGAAGATTATAATCATCTATGCATAAAACATTCAAATCACTGTTTCATATATTGTGATTGTCAATAAGATAATTAAAAATCTTTCATCAACTACTAAACTAATGAAGACATCTTCAAGTGACCAATATTGCCAAAAATAAATAAAATACCTATTACCTATAAACCTTTTTATTATTATTATTATTATTATTATTATTATTATTATTATTATTATTATTATTATTATTGTTTTTGTTGTTGTTGTTGTTGTTGTTTTTTTTATTATTATTATTATTATTATTATTATTTATAATTAATATTTTTTTTTTTAAGATTTACCTATTCCAGCATCAGAACAATCAATGGTAAAATGATTGGGTTTATTCGACTTGACGCCAGGTTCGATGCCGGGTCCGAATATTTGAACTTTGCTTGCGTTCAATGGCTGCGTCACAAATACGCGAAACGGACTTTCAGGCACTGCAACTCCACCATAATTAACCTAGAAATATTGTTTCCATTAATATTTCGTAAAAATCCGATAATAATAAAAATTTTTTTTTAAACAAGTAAAGTTCAACGGTTTTCTAATGTTGTTTTTAATTTTTCACCTGTAACGTATGTTTCCCGATCATTTTTGGCACATAATTGCAAACGTATGTACCATCTTTGTTGTCTTTCAACGTGGGTTCGATTGAATTGCCGTTGGAATCGATAATCTGTGATATTGATATATATTTAAAATCAATTTTTGTTTTAAAATTGAAATATTAATAATTTTCAAATTTTTTTTTTCAGTGATTATTGTTTTTACATGCTTAAGATACATCATACGTAAGGGTAAGGTAAGGCTATAATAAAAACGTGGAACAAAATAAATTTGAAAGTATTTCTAAGTTAATTAGCTACTTTTGAATGAGTGTAAGAGAGACCTATTTAGTAACAACGAAAACTAATAATTACACAAAAATTACAAAATATTATGTAGGCACCTATATTAAAAATAATATAATGCTCGAACATAATAAATCTTCAATTCAGACATGTTGATTAATAAATCTCAGAATTATGATAAATAATCAATTTTCCTAGATATAAATATTTAAAGTATCATTATAATATTCGTAATATCATTGAGTTTTATGAATTTTAATTTGATTTTTTTTTATAATTTATATTATCAGTTTATGATTATTATTTTAATTTAGTTTCATATTTTTCCTATATTTTAATTCTTTGTTTTTTTTTCATTCTATTACCAAAAAATATGTATACTGGTAGGGTTATTACATTATATATTTTTTTTACATATAGATATAGATAATATTTCTAAAAAAAAAATATAATTAATTATATAATCCGTTTTATTTTATACAATTTTATACTTACTAAAAAGGTTATTTTTTAAACATTTAAAAATGCATTTAATATTTTTTTATTTTACCTTCACATTGAGTGGAGCAATTCCAGCTTTTCTCGTATCCACGGTGAACTCAGTCGGTTTTCCTTGATTAATACCATTCGGTTGAAGTCCGTTACCATAACAAGTTACCTGAGAAAATCAATGGCATGTATATTGTTTATACTTACTTTAAATTAAACACAAATCATAACTTCATTAATAATAAATATGTAGTATAAAGTATAATTAATACAATTAGAGCAGTGGTGTATTTTACAGGGGTTATGAGGGTCATTTTTCCCCCGTATACTTAACCTAATCAATGAATAAAATGAAGGATAATATTTTTTTTTTATAATTCACACAATATAATATGCTAGTCGCTAGTGATTATATATTTGTGACATATTATGGCACGGTCATATAGAAAATGAGATTTTATATTATAGTTATTATATTATATTATTATAAATTATTTCATCTCTTTAACAATGAATTGTTTATACATATTATATACATATGAATATTTTTATAGCCCCCATGAAAAAATCCTAGGTCCTAGACCCGCCAATGAATTAGTGTGATGAGTCTAGAAATCGTAAAAAATCAAATTCAATTTGTCTCTGAAAACGCAGACACAAAATAGAAATTATTACCATTTTATTGAAGTAATTAATTTATTAAAATTAAAAGTAAACATAGATGACGATGATTTTTTATGTATATTTACTGATCACGTGCATTTTTACAAATTTATAAATAATAGTGACGTTTAATAATATATAATACGTAATATATACGTTTACCTAAACTCTATAAACTATAAAGATATTTTTAATTTTTAATTTTCAATTTTTTTTTTTTTATTGTTATTTCATTGTATCTTCGATCAATATAATTCTATGTTTAACCAACCATCTTATATTATTATATTGAGCGTCTTTGGTATTTCGTATAATTAACCTTTAGTACCTTATTAGGGAAAAAGTCAGTGTTGGGTAGTACATTAGCAATATAGGGAGATTTCGGTATGTCTTCATTATCGCATAAAATGTGCACGGCGTATTCTCCTGGTGCCATAGGATAGTACTTAACGTCAGCGGAACCGTCACCGTTGTCGTGGCAATCAATTTTTGCTTTCGATGGTCCTTCGATGCTGAAACCTGATGGAAAAAAATGATTTTTGTCGTAAAATTAACGTATTAAAATGTCAAAAATTACTATGACAGATGGTAGGATGATGAATGTGGAAAACTGGAAAGCGTTTATAATTATTTGTAGTTTCGAAAAAAATTATTCTCATAGAAACAGGGGCGTCTTCATATAAAAGGGGCGACTTAAATACAAATTTGATTAAGAGTACTAGATCCAGTTCGTTTTTTATTATTCATCTTAAAATGCAAAATTAAATAAAAGACACGCACAATTAAAATTTTAACGCAACGTGTTATAGATCGATCCCGTATGATTTCTTGAAATGGACTGGAAAATAAAGATGATACAATATTATCCAATAATAATAAATATTTTATTGTATTATATTTATATTTGCCAGTATCATAATTACATGATTTCTAGCACATGACATTATGTAGGTACTTTAAAATTGTTTGTACCTAATAAAATTCCATACAATATAATAATGATTATTGAATACGAGTATAATATAATATCTAAATTATTAATAGTAAATAATAAATATAGGAATTTTAAAATTTTGAAATGAAATTTCGAGCCACGGAGGGGGCGATCACCCCCCACCCACACCACAAAGACGCCTCTGCAGCGAAATTCGATATAGTCATTCATTTTTATGAATTAAATTTAGATTTACTAAAACGTGTATTATATAAAATAGATTCAAAAAGCAGTTACGGGAAGGATGATGACATAAGATATAGTGTTGTATTATGATTAAGAATTAAATGCAACAATAAATCATCGCATTCGAAAATACGATTCTGAGTGGATTTTAATCAGATATACTCATAGGTAGGAACTGATTATAAAAGTAAGTATAAATAATTAAAATTTTAATATATTTATTTAAATGCATACTTATTTAAATTTAAATATTAAAGTGACCGTTTCAAAATTGTGAATTCAAAGCAGTATAAATAAAAATGAGATTATCAAAATTACTTTTTTGAAATTTGGAATTTTTTATGATTTTTTAGTAGTTATCCTTAGTTGTTAAAAATGCAATTTCGAAAAAAATATGAACTCTGTTAATTATAACTATTTATAACTTAAAATAATTTTACAATAGTATTATATTATATTTAATAATTTAGCAAATAGTAGGAAACTATTTCCACCGAAAATTATAGTAATAAATTAAAAATTTAAATTTTATTTTTCATTTTTAATTTAATGGTTTTTCTCACCGAGTGAACCGGTTTCACCGTTTGTCTCCACCGTGAACAACGCAGGATAAGAGACTATCCCATCAGTTAGACCAGGACCATAAGCACGGATCAGTGTTTCTTTATATGGGTTCACGTGGACTTCGAATGGAGCTTTTGGTATTTCTTTTCCAGCAAATGTAATCATCACCACGTGTCGACCGACCTTTCTCGGATAATAAGTCACTTCGTATGTATGCGCATCGATTTTTACCATTTTCACGGGTTCTTTGACTCCACCTAATTGATTAGAGTACGATTAGTACCTATATTATATTTAGGTATTATCTACAATACTTTAACTACCTATACAAAAAAATCGAATAAAATAGTAATAATGTAATATTATTTATTACTTGGTGAAATAATGAAACGGTCTTTAAATTTTATCATTCATTTAACCTATTTGTTTATTTTAATTGTCAATATATCATTACTATAAAGAAAATTATACATTATAATATTATCTATTTAATGATGATTAAAACGAAAAATAAAAGCCACCAAAAAAATATATACAAATTACAATTCTATCATAAATAATCAATACATTTTACCGGGTCCAATGACGTTTACTTCGGGAACTCCTTCCCCAGCGCCATCAGTGGCAATTTTGAATTTGGCCTCATCTTGCACTCTAACACCGTGCGGTTGGAGTCCTCGACCAAAAGCCCTGACACGTTTGTGATCGGATGCTAAATGTAATTGTTAAAAATATTTCAATTATTTGAATATTTTACAAATTATTGCATAAAATTGCATTTTACTACCATTCGAAACACCCACAGCAAACGGACTGTGTATAATTGGTTGGTTTGCAAAGAAAACATTTACAGAATGCACTCCTTGCACTGCTGGCGTGTAATCACATATGAATACTCCGTTGGGTTCCTTCTTGATTTTAATCGGTATTGTGTTCTCTCGACCAGAAGGATCTAGAATAATCACCTCAGGAGTTCCTTTTCCGGCGTCTGAAAAATAAAAATAACATGACCATTGATAAATTACATTAATAATGTTAATCGAACGATTGGCATATTCTAATAAATAACCAGATTTTTTTTTTTTTGAAACTTATGTCTGTAATTCCTATCATTTGTGTAACTTTAATCATCTGTATAGGTACACAGAATGTTCGCTTTTCTAACTATTTTGAAATAATACAAAATAATTTAAAAACACTGAATTTCAAACAATGACAATTATTAGAAAATAATTGTTAAAAATAATTGCTAATTTGCTTTCTGATTAATTTATATATTTATTTTTATTGTCTTACTTTATATTATGTAAAACAACTATTTCATAGACATTAGACATAGAATATAAATATCATTTTATTTAAATCTTTCAGAAAATATATTATACTTAATTAATAATTGCGTACATCATTAAGAGGACGCTATACTAAAACGAGATTAAATCGGAGGTAGGTAGAACACAAATCGAGAGCGTGTTTTATTGTTTCATGAACATTTTTGTACTTCCTGTATGGCTGTATTGCGTTATTACATCAAATATCAATACATACCGTATAATATGTATAATACGTTTACGCATAACGTATGCGTTTTATAATATACGTATTAGATACGTATCTATATTATAAAGAATTATAATATTTAGTAGGAATATAATATAATATTAACATATTATAGTATTGAAACAATAAATTATAAACTCATTTGTAAAATTAACGAATTTTTATTATTTCATTATTGACATAGACCAATGGTCCTAAACCATTTTCGATTTGTGTCACCTTTATTAACGATTATTATATACCTGATCATCCTAAAATCGAAATATATGTACAGTAATTATATTAATGTATTGAATATCAAGGTATTTATTAAACAACAGACGTTACTCCGACGTAATGGTCATTAAGACAGTAAGATTTTATTTAAAAAAAATTAATTTCTCTTATTTTTTCTTATACCTTCAATAATTTATGTCACCCTTATTGATTATGTCACTCCAGGGAGACATGTCACCCCGGTTGAGAATCACTGACATAGACTATAGAGTTTATTTAAATAATAAGTAACATGTAATAAAACCACAAAAATCGGCAGTCCTGACATAAGTACACATCTTGTCAGTTGGGACTGGGTATTTATAATATCCACGCTTCTTTTTAAAAATTAATAATGAACAAATAATTTTTTTTTTTTTTTTTTTTGATTTATTTTATTATTTAAAAAATTAATGGAGGTAATAATTTTATTTATTTTCCTTTTATACGGTCACATTAAAAGTATTATGAAAATATGCAACACAAATCGACCTCGTAAATGGTGTTCTGTGGACTGTGGGGATTGTCGGATTGGATACGTTACATAATAATATACATTGTATATACGTTTAATCTATAGGTACATTGTAATTAATTATTATTTTAGATACAATGTATGTAAATCAATTAGCAATATTTATAATACCTATAATTACAAAAAACTGAATAACTTATGATATCTAATATCATGTAATTTTATAATTCATGAATTTATATATTATATGTTTTACATAAGAATATAGATAGCATCCTCTTAAATTCAAAAATTTGTTAACGACACTTTGTCCAGGTATACGATGCATGATATATAATTTTCTAAAACATACCTTTTGTATGAATTTCAAAGTAAGTCGGTTTGTTAACCAGCACTCCTTCGGGCTGTACACCGGGTCCAAAGACCTTGACTTTGTTCGGATCGCCAGCTGAAGCATCCACGTTCACGTGATACGGAGACTTTTGTGTCGGAACCCCGGAGAAATTTACGTGAACTTTGTGTGGACCTTCCAAGATCGGTTTGTAGGTGGCAGTGTAAGTTTGACTTCGGTCGTTATTAAAAACGATATTAACCTTATTGCAGAAGAAAGAAAATATGCAATTCAAATTATAATAAATAAACAATATTAATGAGGTGTATTAGGCGCGCCAAAATTATTCTTACCGGTTCGGGTTTTCCTTTGGGATTTTCAACAATAACGTTCACTGTGCCCTTGCCTGCCGAAAACGTTTCTACTGTGAAATTCGTTTTTGCCCCCACCGATAGTCCTGTCGGTTCAATTCCAGGACCGTAAACGCGAACACTATAAGTTATTTAAAAAAAAAAAAAAAAATCAATACAATACAATGAAAAACAAACGTTTCAGTGGTGTCATTTTAATTAAAAATCAGACATGCGTACCGACTGGGGTTAGTTCTCGGTCTAATGGGCGCTCCTTGTTTCAATTTCGCGTTCGGATATTGAGACAAATAAGTCATCATGGACTGTTCGTCCATATTCGGACTAACCAATTCTTCTGGTTTTATCAGCTATATTAACGTATTGTGATTAATAAACAACGTAGTCATATTTGCATATTGCATTAATTAAATTTATATAATATTTTTTTTCGTTTTTATATACGTACTTGTTTCACGTTCAGCCAGTCGTCAGCCAATTCCATGGCTTCCGACGCATTTTGTAAAGCGTTATCCGATTTCCAATCTTGCCAATTCGGACACAAACCTAAAAAAAAAAAATAATTATAAAATTAATTAATGTTAATTGCTATACAATATTGACAAAACGTCGCCGTTACATTTTATGTATTTTGAAATTTAAACTATTCCATGACGTACGCACAAAAGTTAAAATGAATAAATTTTAACAAAAAAGTCTAAACAAATATACGAAATCAAGTCTATATAATAGTGAATAGTGATAATATTATTATACCATCAAACGAATTTATAAAATATTAGAAAACACGAAAAATATAAAAATTTATCTGATATCTGACAAATATTATTTTCTAAAATATATCCATAATATTATTTAGGTAGTACATTCGTATAAAAAAACTAAACAAAAATTTCGTATCGTGGGATAAATACAATACGTACCCGGAGCAACGGCATCGACCAAAGCACCGACGGCCTTTCCATCGTTCCAATCCGTAGTGAAGTTTGTAATCGGTAAATCGGGCAATTTTGTCTGAATCCAGTTGAGCAATCTAAAAATTATTTAAAATATAAATCATAAAACTGTATCACTATTTTATGAAACTATAATAATAACTAATATTACAGTTATCGTATATCGCGGTGTATTATTAAACCGACGCGACAGACGAATATTTTTACGTGTTACTTGCTCTTGCAGTAAACATAATAATCGATAATGTATATCTTATAATACACGGAAAAAGCATTAGGTAAATAACATTTCTTCGTTCGAGGCATGTGCATCTTATTTGTTACATACACAAAAAATAAATAAATAATAAAAAGAATTCACAAGGATTGAATTATTGAGTTAGGTAAGAGACAAAAACCACAGTAGACACGGTTAGGTTTTTTTAATGGTAGGTACCTATACAAACAACCTCTGACTTCTCGTCGTTCATAAGAATAATATTTTAAGTGGTTAAAAACAGAACGCCGTCTATATATTTAACATTCCACACGGTCCGAACCGTAAAGTAGTCGAGATGTTTATTTTATATTTTAACAATACAGCAATATACTAATGTATTGTGCAGTTCGGTAATTTTATCGTTTAGGAAGAATGACGTCCCTAAACAAATACGAATTCGAAATACATAAAAATATACTTATATAATATATATTAGGAGGTACATAGACGATTGAGGAATGAATTTTAATTTCTAGGCGAGAATAAATCATTTTCAAATTTCAAACAAGTATATATGGACAATAAGCGTAACAAAATACAATTGAATTAAAATGAAATATTTTGCCCTCATGATTATATTTTTTGTACCTGATAAAATGATGAGGGTAAAATATTCAACATCTATAAAAAAAAAAAAATTTTTTAAAAAATTATATCAAGTAAGTACCCTACAAAAAAGTTTTTTGTATAAAATTATTTTTAAATTATTTTTTTGAAAATACATCAAAACGAAACAAGTATAATATTACTAAAAATTTATTTTTGGTAATCATAATATTTTAACCATTACAATAATATAAAAACCTAACTAGATACTACTGTGTGAGGAAAGGATAATAGTGATGTTTTAATTTGATTAAAATTTGAATGCAATGATTAATTATTAGTATTATTACATTCGAAAAAACGGTTCTGAGTGAAATTCAGTCAGATAATATAAGTATTGATTTGATTTAAATTTACAAAAATTTACTAAAATTTACTAAAATGTCATTATTCAATATTTTATGAAGTATTTAGTAATCATTATTTCCATTAATTATTCAATAGTATTCTTCCCTTATTTACATATAAAAACTTTAACCATTTTAATAATATAATAATCAGTATTGGTAATCATTTAATCAATAATCATTATCGCTACAATCGCTCACTATTAGACTAATATTATTAATAATTTAATGTTTTCAACAAAAAAAAATTTATATTATATTAATTGACCGATTTATACGTCTGCTGCTAATGACTATTGTTGTTCATTACCTCATTAATAATTTATCGTTAATGCCCATCACTATAATCTATATTTATATTTGACTGAGTTACGTTCAGTATCGTTTTTTCGAATGTTATTGACAGGGAAAAACTTGGTGACCAGTGGATTACTTTTGACCGTTTATCGTATAAGCACACTGACCTTTGTTTTGGCGTCGGTCCTTTTTCGTTAGGTACTTGCTCACCAAATTCGCCATCCCACATCGGCATCGATATGGAATAATGTAGAATCAACGTCCATATCAATCCCAAAATCAGTTTCAATTTACAATCGACTATGTCCGACGAATCTGTAAAAGATGGTGCTTTTAGTCTACGTTCAAGTTTGACAAGTAATTTTTTTTTTAAAAAATATTATTGTTAATAAATAAAAATTGTAATGTGCGAGTCGTGTCTAAACAGTGCTTTGATTTCCGTTGGCGATAATTTCTCGTACCCAGGCGATTTATATTTTTGTCAACTTTATAACACATAATTATTCAAGCTATTATACTATTATTATAACATAAAAATCGATCAAGATGGCGAAAAATAATTTTTTTCGTTTAAAAAATTGCAACGCACAAATAAGTATTGATAGGTACTTATATATTATTTATTTAACATAGACTTAGATTTATCGTAAACCGCATACCGTTATTAAAACTATAACATTAAAAGTTAAATAACATTTCGTTCGATGAAACGTGGACTAAAGTTCAGAGTATATTCTTTTACAAAAACATAATGAGCATTAAATGTCAATCTAGTTTGTCATTTTAATTAAAGGCGTTAAATCGACCGTTGAAATAATTTTGTATTTCATTATATTAATTGACCTTAATTTGTCGTCTGACCAATAACAGTGGTCAATATTAAATTAGCCCGTGTAAAGTAATAAAAAGCATACCGATACGGGTTTTCAACAGTCGATAAAATGAGTGTAGGTGGATGATAAGGATAATATTTATAATAATATTATGGTATACAATCATCTCGGACGTGAAATATAATATCTATGAATCGCAGGAAAAAGTAATTTAATAATCCAAATGTGGGAATGATGCAGACGGCGTATTAATATTATATCGAATCGCTTTTCAGGTAACTTTGGTCACAATATAATTAAATTGTTTTTTTTTTTTCATATTTCCGTGTTATATTTCATGTGCAGTAAAAAAAAAACATTAGGATAAAGGTAAAAATATATATATACTGGAAAACTATATTATTTATTTATTTCTAAAATACGCGAGACGAAATTTTTAGTGGACTTGGGTTTTTTATATATTAGTATAATTAATTTGTATTTAATTTATACTCGTATTATAATCTATACAATAATTATTTTACGATATCAATTATTATTTTGAACAATTGGTAAATTAATGAAAAAATATAACAAATCTCGTAGAAACATTTTAGGTACCTACGCACAATCAAACTTTAAAACATAAAAATGTACCTACAATAATTGAATTGTTTATTTTGTTTTCGAATTTTGTTTTTTTTTTTTTTTTAAGTTTTAAAATTATTATCCATGTAAATATAATCACATTATATCAAGATCATAAATATTCAAGATAGAAATTATAATAATGAAAAATACGTCTTATTGTGTGTAGGCAAATTGAATGCAAATTGAATGCAGAAATCAGAATTCAAAAATGTGTAATATAGATTAAAAGTTTATTGACACAGGACGATAAGGACAAAACTCTGATACACTTGCAGACATAGGATTACGGATGATACACAGTAATACGCACTACACAATATCCGATACAGGACGGATTTATGCGTTTATGTGTAGTCCATTGGACGACAAACAAATTTAATAATATTATCGACGATTTCGATTCGGTCGTTGGGTCTTTTTGGTCTTATATTTTATCGGTATACATTTTCGATAAATCGTACCTACTGGTACTATGTGTAAGACCTAATAGTTACTCATGTATATTATATTATTACCTATTCATATTATATAGTAATATAGTCAGTTGACGTGTACAACAGTAAACAACTGGTAATTCGTTCCGTTTATAAAACTTCGTCTCGAACGTTTAGATGTTTTAAACGAGATAATATTATTCTAGTTTGACCTCTACACAGACGACGACCACTATCCCGCACTAAAAAAGTGAAGACCCGACACCGACGTAAAGATTGCCCGAGGGTTACACCTATACATAATAATAATAATACACCTGCACGGACATAACAGGTTTTTATTATTATTTTATTTAACATTGTCCAATAAAAATAAAAAATAATAAATAAACTGCCGACGGCCGTTGGTAGATTCTCTGTTTTCAATTTTCGGGACACGTATATAATACTACAATATCGTATAGTATGCGGCATAACAATAACAATAATATTATACGGAGCGTTATATCATATAGTGTTGGAAAAAATCACTGGGGATTTGAAACGTTTGTCGTAAAAATAAAAAAAAAAAATACGACAAGCATTTAAAATCTGTCGGATGTCACGAACAATGCCAGACGAAAAATAATCAAA
This sequence comes from Tetraneura akinire, assembly GCA_021307375.1. NCBI lineage: Eukaryota > Metazoa > Arthropoda > Insecta > Hemiptera > Aphididae > Tetraneura > Tetraneura akinire. The sequence goes on from JAIUCT010000089.1 coordinate 1,641,047, forward strand.
TCAAACGTACGTTATACGATTTTTTTCTAGACTGTTCACATTTTAGTAATTCGTCGCGTACGTGTAACATATTGTATTAAATATAGAAACTTTGGCGAAAACCTTGTGCTCGTGTATTTTATTATGTTTTATCCATACAAGTTTTCAAAATTATATTTTGGAAATATTTTTATACGTATAAACAATAGTAGGTAAGATTTTCATAATATTATTATTTTATTTTTCGAGTACTTACTTGAAATAAAAATAAAAAATAAATAATTTATTAATTTTCATGTTGATTAAAATCTAAGGATATTGCCAATTATTAATTTTCATTTTTTTTTTTTTTTTTTTTATGTAAATTTTAACAATCTAATTATTAATCTATCAATATACAACACATGTATATTTATTTAATAATCATTGTTTGAATAATAATTCAAATACAATAATATATTATATTTAATTATCGATTTATATTCAATATAAGCTACGGTGATTTTTAGATTCTAAGCGAAGTGAAGAATGTATTGGTTTTACAATGATGTGTGTCTTTTTTTTATTTTTATTTTGGAAGACTTTTTTACTAGGTACCCGAACTAATGCTCCGATTTTCACGAATACCATATTTTTTCCGGTTGGAAAGTGGATGTTGTTGGTACCTTAATTAGGTCATTTTTCGAAATTCTCATAATTGATCCTAAGCGGTAGAAAAAATTAGAAATGACGAAAATACGACAATATATTAATCGATACCTAGTCTGGTATACGTTCCATTCAAGGTGAACCATTTAATGGTTTCGTACACGACGATTTGTTTTTTCCTTTAAATTTTATAAAATTCAACAACATCAGCATATTTTTTATAACAGAAATAATAATAGTAACGCATGTGATGATCGAATAATATAAAAATAAAATATTACCTACCAATGTTCTTCTACGTGCGACGTGCCATATAAGTGTGCAACTAATTCGTTATACAATATTAATATTGGATTTTAATCACGTTACGTCATAAAAATAATTCAGACGCCATAAATTACCTACATAATATATCTAAGTAATAATATTATTTAAAAACAAAAAAATAACTACACCTACATTATAATTAATAATATTATACGATTATCGTGTATTGTACAACATTAAAGTGTGCCATAATAATATCTCGTGTAACAATATTTTATATTTTGGTTATACTCGTATTATATTAAGTCCTACCCTATTGGTCCTGTGGTAGTGCGGTAAGGGTAACAATAATGATAATATTAGAGTATTGATTAAAAAAAGTAATAACACTCACGAAATTTAAATTGATTAAAAAAGAGCATGCAAGTATGGACGAAAAAATGTAACCTATAGGTACCTACAAAACGATTTATTAAATAAAATAATAATAATTATCCATAATATGACGTATAACGATGAATAAACGAAATTTAATAAATAAAAATGTGGACAAACGACCTATTAGACGAATATAAGAGTTTTTTTTTTTTATATATAAGTCTAAAAAAAAAAAAAAGTAATGTTAATAGTTTATTGGGATAAAACCAAAACGACGATAACTAATATTATAGGTATGCAATTTGCTGAAATATGAAAACAGCATTCTTTTCTTTATCAAAAAAAAAAATAATAATAAATATATATTATTATTGTTTAAAAAGCAAGGGAAAGGATACAGGTGTAAAGAGGATAGAGTTGAATTTTGATTAACATCATTAATTTTTATTGTAAAGGAAGGTATTGAGAAATAATAAGAAAAATACTTGTATGGATTTTCGATTAAACTAAAAATATCAAAATTAAACAGCTATAAAGAAAAAAAAATTGAGATTTGGGATTGTCTAATATTTTGATATCATATTAAGTAATATATTTGCGTTCACTTCAGACCCAAAACTGACAATTTTATCAAACATTATACCCGTGTATCATAAAAACGAGAATTTTGCGAAATATTGAACGTCATATATTTCGTTGAAAAATTAACATAACGGTTCCAAAATTTTATCAGTTTATCACATACAATGCCTACAAGGCTGTAATTAGAGAAAAATTTCGAGGGGGGGTTTGAAAATATCTTGAATTTTTTATTATATATAACAGATAATTAGATATAATAGACGTCTCTAGTTCATTGTCATTTTCACTTATTGCCAATTTTGGCTTTATACACAGAAAATTAGTTATTTAATTTTGTCTTTTTGCCATTATAAAAAAATTAATAATTTAAGAACTAACAGAAAAATTAAATAACACACCAGAATAATCGAAAGAAATAATAAAAATATAAAGGTAAAACTATAATAATATATATTCAATAACGACGAAGTACGAATTATTATGATCCTAACACACTAAAATATTGTGTCGAGTCAAAATAAAGTAATAATTTGTATAAAATATTATATAAAACGTGCTTCAATAATAAAATTAAAGACAAAAGATCACAATACAGCTTATCAGTTGTATGTATATTTAACCGACGTTAAATCCGGCAATCGTTTAAAATGTCTAATCGATGAAATAAATACGTATATAGATTAATAAATACGTATTACGACTGTACGAGTTTAAGCACGATTACCATAGGTAATATAATATCATAAATAATTCCACATTATTTTTACAATCATAAATTTTAATTTTTAACGTATAGTCGTACCTATACTCCTATAGGTATTATATACCTATAAAATAAACAATATAAAATGTTTACTTAGTTAATAATACTAATTTTATCTTATCTATATATATATATATAGGCACTGTGGCTATGTGAACACCCAATAAAACTTTCACGTATCTTACTTTAAAATTACCTGAGTTATAGTGAAATATTGAAATTGAATTCGTCTAAATTTCAGTTTACGTGAAAAATACCGTTTTTTTTTTTTTTTTTCATTTTTTTTTATCGTATGGGGGCAATTTTTTTAAATTCGAAAAAAATTATAAAAAAAAAGCACCAAAAAAAACTGAAATACTATTTAATAAAACAAAAAAAAAAAAATGACGCTCTTCAAATACCTAATAATAATAAACAAGCAACGCTGCAATTTGCAAATTTTAATTATACATTATACATATAACATATAAGTAAGTTAATAGTTAAATCTATAAATTGACACAGTTCATCACTAAAATTTGAATAGATAAAAATGTAAACGTATTAAAACTAAGCTATAGGTAACAATTGAAAATCGTTACGTTTGATTTACTTTGCGTTGTAGTTGAGTAGGATATACGAGATTTATTAAAATAGATAAAAATGTAGTTTAATTAAAATTAAATATTTATATTTAGATATTTGAATGTTAAATAAGGTCTCCATTTGTCTCGATAAAGTTGAAAACATCGATAATAGAACCTCTACTTCTTTTTTTTTTTTTTTAAGAATATATTACGACTTTACGAGTATGATATGTAATGTAAACAAGATTGTTTTTAATGAAATAATTATATGTGTGTATTAATAGTCTCGTGGTAATCAACCACAATGTTTTTATGCTTTTAGTCGCGGTTTGATGAGTTCTTGAATTCGAATCGTTACGGATCAAAACCCGTTTCGAAAGTGTTTCCGACGAAATATTTTAATGGTCAACGTACCTATTGCAGAATTAATTTTATATACAGTAAAAATTGTTGAAACTTTGCATTCAAAGAATTTAAAAGTTCGAACAATGAGTTCCATTCGCGGTGTTTTCGTTTATATATCGTGAAATATTACGATAATGAACAAGTATAAATTGAGTACATTTAAAGAAAGTAAAATCAGAATGTTGTCTGTATGTCTGTTTACCACACAAAAGTACTTACGTATTTTCCATAGTGAATTTTTATTTGATCGATATTAAATATTTAGGTAATTTTTCAAACCTCCCAACGCGTCAAATTATTAATTATTATACTTTATTATCAAAAAAGAAAAATTGACGACCTATATAAAATATATGAAAAACCTAATATACTAACATGTATAAAAATTAAGAGAATGGAATGGTTTGGGCACGTATGGAGAGTTGATAATAATATCACAAAAAAAGCACTAACAAGAAAAGACCAATAGGCAGACCACGAACGAGATGGAATGATGCGGTAGAAAAAGACATCAAGACGTTGGGAAGGAATGTGTGAGTATAGATATGACATTGAACAGAGAAATATGGAGAGGATTACTCGTGGCAGTTCAGGTCCTACAAGGACCGTTAAGTTAAAAGGAAGAAGAATTTATTATCATAGTCAATCCGATTGAACTTTGCTCGGAATCGTTGTTTCTAAAGCGACGACTTCCATCACCGTTATCCTTTTCAAATATGAATCCGATCAGTTTTTTATTTTAATTATCAATTAATTATTATTAAACATCACCTCGTTGGTTTTTTCTATAATATGTATAGTAGGTATGTATTGTTATTTAGCCAGAAACCCCGCATTTCTGTATATTCGCTTACATTTTGGCAGAGTTATCATAACATTACCCATATTAATCAAAAATAACTACAAATTATGTGTGTATTTTTCTATTATAATGTTATTTTGCGCATTCCAATGCGGTTGATGTCATTGGTATAAAAATGTCGTGTAAAATGCATGGAAACTGGCGTTTTTACCGACGACATACTTTACTAATTTATCATATCGCATATTATTATTATGACGTCAAACGTATTCTTTTCCTAGTACAAAATAATATTATTCGGCGAACTGTATGAGCGACAAATACGATTTGTGAATATTTCAATGTTCATAATTAGGTCGAACGTAGTATATTATAGAATTTAATCTTAAAAAAAAATAAAAAATAAAATACTTTTAATAAAGTAGAATAATTGAGGTAGGTATATTAGTAATACCTAGAACAATAATTGTTTTGCGTCCTGTGTGAATATTGTGTATTATTCTCACGTACTTATACTCGACGATCAGTAAGGTAATAATATTATTTGTAGTCTTGCTAGTTTTTGTAAGGGAGTAACTTAAACCGCTTTATAGAACGAGATTTTATATATTAAATTATATACTTTATAAACGTAGAAATCACCAATAGACATAGCAAATAGTTGAAAAAGTCTGACTAATAGTTAGATTCAATATAACATACATTCGAACTATATTAAAAATTTTCAAAATTTGTTCGAAAAACTTTAATTTGTTCAAAAAAAAAGAAAAAAAAGATTATATAATAATATTATTATTTTTCTTTTTTAATTTTATAAATTTTTAAACATTTTATCTAAAGTTACCTAATTATTGAACCCGACCATTATTTTCATTAACAATAATCTATTAAAATATGAATATGAATAGTAAATGTCAAATGGTAAATTCTAAAATGTTTATTTCATTCGCTCGATTGATGATACCCATATCGTATAATATTTAAATACTTATCAGAGACGTTCCGAACGAATGTCAAATGTTAAATTTTAAATTTCGGAACGATATACAATGTAATATTTTTGTTTAATTCATTTAATAATTATTATACTCGTATACTCGTTTAGACCATCGTTCGAAAATGTTTGCGGTAAAACATTCCGAATAAATTCATAACACATATTATAATATTATAATAATATCTCGCGATTCACTCGAACGATTATTGGAAAGTTCGTTTTGAAAAGTAATATTTAAGTTTACAGAGTCGTCGAAATATTATTAGCATCACGAGACACATTATAATATAGGCACCTACGTATGTTTGCCACTACTAAAAATAAACGATGATCTAATCCCGAATGGAATAATATAGTAGTGGACCTTGGCTATGAGCATCATACGAGTATATAACAGAACGTTCATATTATCATGTACAATAATAATAATATGATCTATAGTCGAAAAATAACGAAATGGAGACACATTCGACATATCCAAATAATTATGATTCGTACAAAATTACATTGTTGTTATATCGGTTTAACACCAGAGTATATTTATAATATACCTACCTACGTACGAGCGCGTTTCAGAACAATAATTTTGATGTTCGATTTTTTGACCTATACCGATCGTTTTAATCATTAGACATTACACAAATAACAGAAATCAAACGAGAATAAATTATATTCTATATGTCTATAAAATAATTTAAAAAAAAACCACTTGGAAGTTTCAAAACGATAATTTTGAAATTACGAAGAAAAACTATTTTATCGATATTAAAAATATAGAATAGTAATTATTTTAATCGAATAAGAAACTCACAACAGATATAAAATTTGAAAATACTTATTTGTGTTAGTTTCGAAGGTTTTTTAAAAATGATTTTTACCAGTTTTTTTATTTATCTTGCTATATTATTTACAATATTTAACGACGAAAACCTAGATTATTATTTCATTGGTTTTGAAAAAATATATTAATATAAGTATGTTTTTTTTAACGAAAATTTTTTTTTTATCTTTACAATACAATATTAGAAATAAGATTAGGTGCCTTATGTTTTTTAGAAACTAAAATCAAATTTTAATGTTATGTAATTTTTTACAAATTTCTAAATTAAATTTAAAAATAATTAATTGATATTATTTATATTTTCTATATTTTTATTACTAACTTTATTGGGTGTTCACATAGGTACTATATATATTTAATATAATTTTGGAAACTTTACGGTAATTTTTCTACAATATATAGAACTTTGAATGTTTCGTAAAATTCTGGTTTTTATGTATATAATGTTTGATAAAATTGGCACTTAACACGATATAAAAATATTAGATAAATCCCAAATCTCCATTTTTTTTATAGGTGTTTTAAGTTGGAAATTAAGTGAAATCAATATTTAAAGTATTTACAGGTATATGGATTCTTCTTATTATACGTATTTAAATTACAATAATGTTAAATGAAGTTGACAAAACACTTTGAAAAATTTTGAACAATGAATTTTACTTAACTCAATTCTCCAGTAATTGTGAATATTACATTTACGTTTTTTTTTTTTTTTGTAGCTTATAAATTATAAAAAGCAAGAGAAAGGATACTGGTGTGAAAGGAATACAGTTGTAAAGATTAAAGAAGATAGTGTTGAATTTTGATTAACATTTAAATGCAATAATAAATCATTACATTCGAAATTTCAGATATTGGTGTTTGCCGTTTGGTGTTTATGTGAGATGTGACACATTTATGATAAATTATTTATAATGAACGTAAAGACTGATAAAGTGATAAATGTACTGATTTTAATCAGTACATAATATATTACTATTACCTGATGTACTTTGCTCAAAATCGGTTTTCGAATGTAATGATTTATATTTGCATTCATATGTTAATTAAAATTCAACACTGTCCTCTTTACACCTGTATCCTATCCCTTGCTTTTTTCTTAATAATATGTGGCCTCTATTTTGACATAACTACATCAAATATTATAATTAAAAAAAAAAATTAATATAATAATGTAGTAATGAAAAAATATTATTATAAATTGGTATTACAAATTTTAATAATACGAGTATAATGTTTCTATATGAAAACACAAACAATTGATTTTGATAAGGAAATCAATACTTTTTTTAAATGAAAAAGTGAAGAAAATATTTATAATATACAATTTTTTTTTATATACTTATATACTTTAATAATGTATAAAAATAGATAACAGAAATATAAGTCGCAAAATCTTTTTTTTGTAAAGCGTGTTTTTATTGAAGTTATTACTGGTATCCAATTTGAATTATTTACCATCCTTTATTGTGAAATGAAAATATTTAATAAAAACTAAAAAATACTGTTCATTATTTTATTATTTATTGTAATGATAATAACTAATAAGTATTATTTTTTCTGATAATCAGGATCGTACACACGATTTTTTTATGTAAAATTAAACTTGTACCTATTTGATTTTGTGTAGGCAAATAGAATTTTAGTGTAGAAATAGCCTAGTCAAAGACAGGGGTACGTTCTCTAGCACGAGCTGAGACGAACAGTCTGCACGTTGTACACTTAAAATTACTATAGAATTTAGAGTGCTTATATTTACGAGACTCCGAGTAATTTTTTAATAACAATATAAAAGGAAAAACAAGCATACGGGTTTGACCCAAATTCCAACAAGATTACAAAAAAAAAAAAAAAAAAAAATAATAATAATAATAATAATGCCTTGCCTATCTAACCTAAAATCAACAATGAGAAATAATAAGTTACATATACAGCGTGGTCGAAAACGCATTATTATTCGTGATTCCCACCATTCTTTAATTTTACGTTACCGATTTCTGCACGCTCTGTATACAGTATACTTATTATAATACAATAAATGAGTTTAACCTATGAATCTTATACGCACATGATGGCGAATTTGCTACGCGTCCGCTGTTTGTGAAATTCGTAAGAATGTCACGCGATAACCAACAACTGTGCGTGGGACACATGACCTAGGTTTGCGTACGATTGTAATGGAAACTGGTAATAATGAATAATGATGATAAAAATAATAATATTAATAATGCAGTTAAAATGATAACAATAACCGTGTAAATAATAATAATATTAAACGAATAATATTGATTATAGGTATCAGGCACCTAGTCAGAATAATATTCGTTTCCATGTAGCTCGTTCTGGCTCTTCGCGGTGACATCGGAACAATAATGATAATTATTATAATTTATAATATATATAATAATATATTGAATACATGATGCTGTATGCACAATGCAGATAAACGTCCAAGGTTTGCGCAGACGAGACGCGGTAATAATCGTAAAAATGTAGAATATATCGGTATAATACGAGTAAATACAAGGTCACGGTGTTCACTTTCGCTCTGTTACGGTCGGAAATTACAGACAGTTCGTTCTGCGTACATAATAATATGGTATATTTCGTCTATCGTGATTGTTGCTTCTATTTTCAAAAATAAAATATTATAATCTATATAGGTATTATAATATAATGTATTATTATAGGTTAGGAAATAAAAATTAATATTACGAAAGATGCTATCCGTTATATTTCCGATTGTGTTTTTCGAATAAAATTTTAACATATTACAATATTAACTACAATAATTTTTTCCCGTTTAAATCCCAACGAACTAGATTATATTCGCAGAATAATATTAGAAAAAAAAATTTTTTATTCTACGTCATTTTCCATAAAAAGAGTAAATAACGCGCATACGAAAATCGCTATTGATAACTGCCGCACCTATATAGACGCTGCTTTCACCCAAAATGATTTAAATAAACAAAACTGCGGGCTTCGAGGGATATATTCAGAGTTTTTTTTAAATTCGCAGGTCCGAGAACTCATAACTGGTTAACTATGTTTTATTATATTATATTATATTATAGATACTGAAAAATTACCAAAGCAATTTAAAAGAGCGAAAGTGGATTGCGTTATTAAAACCCGGGAAAGACGGACACGAAGCCGCAGATTACCGTTCTACATCATTACTGAGCGTTACGCGCGTGAAAATGAAATAATAAATTCAATTTATTTATTGAAAACTAAATTCGATAATATAATATGATATATTATTACGTTATCAAGAACAAGGAATAACTGCCAAGTGTATGATATTTTAAAGAAATTCGTATTTAGTAATGGTATTTTTTTTATTCTTTTGTTTATCGTCAAACAAAATTCTAAATAATTATAATTATAATAAAACGTATACGCGAAACAATGTAACGCGTGACTTTATTCAAATTTAATATTTAAATATTGCGTAAACTACGTACGATTGATAAATGAGAAATGCAATAATATTATAATATGTCATTCGATAAAATTTTAAAGCTTATGCTCCAAATATACGATACGTATATAGACTAGAAAATAGAAATTTCTATAACATAATTATGGTTATATTAACGATTTTTATTATAAGTTGTATAATAATATTATGCGGAAACAATAGAAACCATTAATCGTCCTTATTGTTCGGATAACGAGCGAAATGTATACGTTTCTTGTTGTATGATAATTATAATATTATGTACGTAAATTTTCAGTTGACATAATAAAAAGTAGCTTATAAACTAAAATTTACCTATTTTAGGGTGATTGCATTACTCGCCGGTTGCAAAAAAAAAACAAATACGAGCTGACTAAATAATAAATAGTAAATAAAAGCATAATGTTGCGAAAACAATAATTTGTAATAATTAATGTGCATAAATTATACGAAAAAAACTATTAGTAGAACAAACTCGCGTATAAAAGCGCGCGATGTTAAAAAATCGGTTGACCGGTGTAGACATTTCAATATTGGAAATTCGATTATTCGTATATGAAATCCTATAGCTATTGCGTTTTATAAATAAAATCAAAATGTATAAAATGTATTATTTTTTTTTGCATTTCGACTCCATAATATTATAATAATTTATTAATATATAGAATTTGTTTGAAAAATATAATATAGGTTAGGTTATACGATATTAACAAAGCCGGTCGATAATTATTAATCCGATCGCAATCGCACGTTACTTAAAAAAAAATACCGATGAAACAATCGAATTTCTTTCCAATTTCGTTTGGTTTCGTCTACTCGACGAATTAAAGTTTGGTCAACGATTAAACATTTTTCTATAGAAATGCACGTTCTCGGCAATACACGTACGGTTTATTTGAACCTGATAAAATCGCAGCTAAGTACATTATAATATTACGTTTAAAATTGCACGTCTCACGTCTGCATACCATAATATTCCGTGTTTTCGTTTTATCAACCTATGATATACATAGTTTAACGTAGGACTATGTTTCGCTATCCGCGATATAATCCAGAGTCGATTAAAAACTCATTAACAGTCTGTTTCGATTCAGTCATATTCTATGTCTATGTAAACACGACGATTTACAATATATTATTATATAATCACTGGTTAAGCAGTGAGTCAATGAAATATCTTCAAAAACTGTCTTTATACAGTAGTATATAATATTATACCTGAACGGTTTGTCTAAATCTTAGGAACTATACGGCATACCTACTTAATACCTATCTCATTGACCATCAGTTACTGGTGTGGATAGCTTCACGAGACCTTTAGATATTTCCTCCGGGCGATTAATTTTATACGACATACTGGCGGGGCAAACAAACAAGTACCATAAAAACATTTTAAATGTTTGTTTTACGGATTTTCTGTAGGACGCAATATTAAGGTGGTATACCTATACATGATATAAACACGAGCCTCAACTTACGTATGTTCTTATCGCCTATCGGAACTTTTTTATTGGGACGCAACTTACATTTACCTAGTGATTTTGGCGGTTCGACAACATAAGAATGAAAATAAAATCGCTATAACTCGTGATGTTGATAGTTACGTTACGTATATTATTATTGTAATTATAATTTGTCGAAATCTATAATTTTTTTCATCTAAGTACATTTTTTTCACTAACCATTTTAAGTTAGTTTTACGACCGCCGTTTTTCTTTGCGTCTGTTTTTTTTTTTGTGTATTTCAACCATGAAATCGGCAAGTTATACTATCAAATCGTGTCCGTACTCTTAAAATTTAATATTATACCTACTAAAATTAGTCAATCCGTCTAAACGTATAAAACTATAACGCGCCAGCGATACGAAAATATAGCGTGTATTACGTTTCGTTTGAAAGAGTTATCGTTTATATGTATATATACTTGTATACTCGTATATTATTTTGACCGCGTTCCAAAATATTCGTCAACTCTTCGTCGTGATAATATCGTATAACATAATGTTTTTTACTGTTGTTAATATTATTTTAATCGTGTTTTGCTCTATAATATTATGCATGGGTGGTGTGAAAATTAAATTTTTTTAAATTTCTTGTACCACGTTAGAAACAATATCGCGATAGAGAAAATTCGAATTTATTGGCTTATTTACCAGCGAATTTGTATACCCAAATCACGACTAAGCGTTAGTTTAAATAATCTTTTACCGAGTTCTATCATTTTAATATAATAATTTTACGTGGAAAACGAATAAATTTTTCTAAATAAAATACCTTTACGCTATACACGATATTACATTACCGATATTCTATTTAAATATTACGTGATTTTGATAAGAAATTTGTTCAAATAAATTCCTAATAGAATGAGAGTGGTCACTGGTTGGTCGTAAATAGTTATAACTATAGTCCGGATAAATATTCTCTTGAAACACCCAAAATATGATGCAAATATTCTCTAAAAAACCTACAAAATATTCTCCGATATTCTAAAATATTCTACAATATTCTAAAATATTCTCCAATATTCTCTAAAAAACCTACAAAATATTCTCCAATATTCTCTTAAAAATTAGAAAAGTTAGCAAAAATAATGTTCATTATCAAGAGATTATACCATCATTGTAGCTTAAATTGAAGTTTTGATAAAATATCAATATAATATATTAAATATTAAAACATAAATTAACAGTATAAATATAAAATAACAATATAATATATTATTAAAAGATAAAAAAAAAACAATATTCCTTTGGTATATTTAGAGTTAAAAACTGAAGTAACAGTGGATATAAAATAACAATACACCTATTATATTAAAACAATTTGGTATTTGGTATATTTACAGTTAAAGTTAGTATCTAGTTAGCATCGTTGCAATCATTAGAAGTTAAGTCGCCGACGTCAATGTATTTTTGCATGTTTTTATGGTGTAAACTAAATACTAGCGATTTACCAGAGTATTGCTATTATACAGGACTTTTTTTCAGATATCTTTATATAAAAATTAATTAGGTATAATAATTTTAAAATTAAGATAAATTAGTATATTTTTTACAAAATTTACAAAATATGCCAAAATATGCTAAATATGCTAAATATTCCCTAATCGATGAAATATTCTCAAATATGCAAAAAAAACTTTTTTCTGTGAACTCTATGTTCAATGAATCGTCCACATTTCTTACCCCCATATGACTGCATATACTCAGTAATGATATGCTAAAACATATAAATCCGGACTCTAGTTATAACAAGTACCACTCGGGAATAATTTAATTTTTCAGGTATATAGGCAGACCGCCACTTCAATTTAAATATGATATAAATGGTTATAGGTCAGGTAAATAAATTTGAATCTGTACTTATTTACAATTTTATTTTTGGAATACTAAGAAACGCGCGTTTTATTTTTAAACAAATACAAAAAAAAAACACTATAAACAAATATGTCTTATTTTTAAGATGAATAACATTGATATATTTAAGTAAAATCTAATACTTTGGCTTACGAAGTAAATTTCTAAAAACTATATTACTAATATATCTATTTCTTATGTACAGGTATATTATAATATAGGTATTATTAAATTTGTTAAAATTGTTAAAGGAGTGATAATTTTATCAACATATAAGATGGCTTTGTTTAATATTCGTATAACGATAATTATTATAGTTTTTTTCGAATTAAATAGGATATTATTTCATTAAAAAAATAAATCTTTTTTTTTTATATACATAGTAAATATAAAATATTTTAGATTATAGAAATTATAACCTACTGCTGCAGATTAATAGAACGTCTAGTATTAGAGAGAAAAAAATCAAACATCAGTTCATTATAAAATAGATGTTTAACGGTCGTTAACTAAATATCACTAATTAGACATGCGTCTGTATGGGATCTGAGGGAAACGCGTAAAATGGCACATTTTAACAACAAGATTATTAGCTGCTCATCGTTACATAATAATATTATGTCGACAATTTGTTATTTAACATTAATAATAATAAATATAATAATAGTATCTATTGATACGAGTAATTAGTTATAATATTTTGCTATAATCATTTTCATTGTGTTTTCAATGCAATATTACGATACCTACATGAACGTTATAGTATATTATATTATAATCACTATATAATTGCATCAAACACTCGTTATCAACTTTCGTGAATTGTTTACGTTCAATATTATAAAATATGTCAGGTATTGATTATTCTAAATAATTTTATTCTTCGCACAATATAACGTACGTATAAAAGTATTGAATAGGGAATAGGTACTTTGAATTGCAACTAAACGATTCAATATTGTTGATGGAAATAACCGATTACTGATTAGATAATATAAAAGGTACCCCCCAAGGTATAACTTTCGAGTCTGCCATGAAGGTATATATTATATAATAAAGAACAAGCGACGATGACATTTTTCTTATTATTATTATTATTATTATTATTATTATTATTATTATTATTATTATTATTATTATCATTATTATTATTATTATTATTTATTCCTGTATAATCTGTATATATATATATATGTGTATTCTTTTACGATATTTTATACGATATACAATTATTAACCGGTTTAATAATATATGTCGTTACAAATACAAATTCAAAAAAGGAAAATTATTATTAAATACTACTTAATATATAATATTAATTTGCTTTCGCGATTTCAATACGTGTAGGTATGTAATTCAGGTAAAAATATAAAACGTTACAATATTGGACAACAAATATATTCCAATCGTCTTATACCTACGTTAAACAGTAAAAATATATAAATAAATGACCAAACAAAAATAATATATATTCATTATATTTATAGACAATTTTATAAGACAACACATTTATGTATCGTACTATCGCAATTATAATTTTATATAATATTATAGCTAAAAACCTAAATATTTTCTTCTTCGACATCAACAAAAAACGTATATGCAGGTACAGTCAGAATTTCCAATGTTAATTTACACTTTAAAAATATAAGTTCATTAAAAAATATAGTTTTAGATTATAATAACCTAACCTTTTTGTATAATATTTCGTATATTAAGTAATAAATTATTATTATACTAGTATAATATAATGTTATCATCACTCAGCGTCAAAATACAACACTAAATCTCAAAGTTAAAAACCAACAATCGATAAGCATAATATAATAATCAATATTATTTTTTTTTCATTTTCGTAAGGGTAAATATACGTTCTAAAAATATATACGAAAGAATAAAATATTATTTAATTAGTAAATAGTAAATTTTTAATAATAAAACAATAATACTTGTACCTAACAATTTAAGAAATAATGCATAATTTATTTAATGCCAATTAAACGTTTCTAAACTTAACAAAATTAATTTTAGATCAGATGAGGTCCTCAATCTCAAACATTTCATTGATACTATTTTTAAAAAAAATGTAGATTCCGATAACCCACGCCAAAGGATTTCTTTGCTTATACAGTTATATCTAACTCAACTTATAATAATATAAAACTAAACTTTAAATATTATTCAAAATCACGACCCAAAGTTTAGGTTTTGTATCAACCATAAATCTCGATTGTTATTGTTAAAAAATTAAACGAATTAAATTGATCGACTAAATAGTTTATATTTTATACATAGAAAAATTAAAGTTCATGTAATGTATAAAATTAAATATATATTTAATCAATTTTCGTATATTTTTGGAAGTTTTAATACATATATGCTATATATTTGAAATGTTTTGTTAAAACTTAAAAGTACGCATAGCGCATAGGGAAACGCGAAGATAAAACTAAATTGAATCATTTTTATACGTTTCTACAAAAATATTTTCAAAGAAAGTGATGATGACTCATTCGCACATTCAAAAGATAGGAACTTGTATATACGAGTACTATGAACATATTATTAACACATACATATTATATTATATATGGATATAATTTTACTATATTAATATTTTAAAATAGAATATACACAAAAATCATTTGTATATACGCAACAATTGTATTGAGTTTATACGTTTAACGTTTAAAATTAATTGTTCCCATACTAAAGATATGTAAAGTATTGCCATAAATTAATTACATTATTTTTGTTTACTAATTAGTATATTTGATAATATTGAAATAATAAAATAATAATTCATTTACAACGTCCAAATTCAAGAATTCGCAACGTCCGCGATTTATCGTTCGTATATCCAAATATTAATATAGTCTTTGACTTCGATCGTGATAATATTCAAGGTCAATATTATAAATCATTAAACTATTTTCGAAAAAACGTACCTAAAAACCTTGAAAACAAAAAGGTTAATATTTTTTATCATTCGATAAAGATGATCACGGTTCAAAGGGGCTCCGATATAGGTAATTTCACTCCTAGAATATTACTATTCAAAGTTAGAACTTAGAAATCATAGAAAATTTCGCACTCGCTTTTAATATTAATTACTACGTTAAAATAATAACTGCCGTTCATTTTAAAACTAAAATAGTAAAATGATTCGCTCTTTAGTCGATCGCAAAAACGCGCGTACCCCGCAATTAAAAAAAAAAAAAAAAAAAATGGTCAACTCACAAAATTTCCATTTTTCTTTCAACAATTTATACCTTTCGATTGTTATCAATACATAATAATATATTATTATTATTGTTATTTTATAATTTACAGATTTTACAAATCAGGCGTACCAATGTGACGTATTTATCTACACGATGTAGGTACGAACAGCATAATATTATTATAATTTATTTATTATGTAAAATATATATCCAAAATTATTATCGTCGTTTCGGGTCGTTAAACATCTGCTACACCTGTTTGCAACGCGGTAGCCGTATATTTTATTTTCGTCGCTATTCATTATGAAATGTAAAAAAGATCCTGTACATAATAATAATAATAATAATAATAATAAAATGCGTCAATCTTCATCGATTCGCTCGGGTATAAATCATAATATACTCGTAGAGGTTATGGGCAAACAAGAGTTTATTTTATCGTTCGTTAACGCGTGACCAATTGTTCTAAGATATTTTTCGCCCATTCGAATACAGCGTTTTTATCCGTTTACGTTTCAACGTAATAAAACGTGAGATTTTTCCCATTCGTATTCCACCTACCTATTGTTTTTATTATCATTTTGATTACGTATTATTCCACATAAATCCGCTAAGCCGAATAATTATAATACACATATTATGGTAACAATTAACATGGTTAACGTATGTACCAAACGGAATATATTTAAATAATAAAAAAAAAGTACCCTTATTAAACATTCAAACGCTTGAAACGATAATAATGTAAATGCCTTTAACAAACGGCAAGGTGTGTCAACCGCAACCCGATTAACCCGAGTAGAATATTCACACGTACCTACTCTTTTTTACCTATATCTGTGTATTATTTACGATCGTCCGACAATATTCCAACTCAAAACGTAGTTTTACCGCGGGCGGTAGAATTCATTGATTTCTCGTCATCATTATAATATGATATTATTTATTTTAAGTATAGGTCGTTTTAAGTCTGTTAACATTAATATTATAATTTCGTAACGAGCTGACATGCAGTAATGGACAGGAAGGCCCGATCGAAATGTGCGTTATCGGTATAAAAGTGAAATGTATTTACTTTGCAATATTTACACCGGCTTATAGAAACGATGGGCGAAAAAAATAATACGTCTACGAAACGCGAGTTATATCGTACTAAACGAGTAACGTTAATAATTATTTAGTTTTTATAGACCGACAATAATAATATTATTCCTACACCGATATTATTATTGATGTCGTATATTTTATTACGATTTTACGAACGTCTGGGGACGTTTTTTACAGTTATTTTTTTTTTTTACTTTAAACTATAAATTATATTTTTAAATTCGTATTATTAAAAATTTTAAACATTATATTGATACATAATAATACACATAGATTTATTTTAAACCAGTTTTCGTTCCACCTAAATTTACATTATTTAGACATACATTAAAATTACGTTATTAAATAGTATATGTAACGTTGTGATTTGTACAAATTGCGTTGGAATTGTCGTTAAATGAATAAGTAATTTCTTATCACCTTTACCTTTTTATAGGTACGTAAACGTGTAGGTATTTATAATTTTATATCATCATGGAAAAATATAACGTATAATATTATACTCCCTGTAAAATTGTAAATAATAGATTCGAAAAACTATGTAGATTATGTCTTAGTCTTTCATTCTAAATGACCTCTTGACACTCGAAAGTACAAACCAACACTTAACTTTTTTTTAACTTGAACAATAATATAAAAAGTTACGGTGATTTTAATCGTTTTATCACGTTTTTATTTTGTTGTTAGCGTTCGTGGGATGATATTAATATAAAACCGAATCATATTCTTAACGTGTTTTTGACACTATTACTTACGCCAAAATAGAGATAATTAAAAAAAAAAACAAAAAAAAAATGTTTGATAATTAACAATTTTAGATTTTTAATGTTACTCGTTTGATTGCAGTTACAGCAATGACATTACGATAGCGATTATATCAAATTTTCTGAATTGATAAATTTATCTTGAAAAATGCCTTAGAATATGGTACAAAAGTTATAGGTAAGTTTAAGTTACACGTAGAAAACGAGAATAAAAGCATTATTATCCGTGCATTTGGTGAAGATCTGTCGCCGATCAGTCTGTGTTGCGTGTAAAGAATAATATAATAATTAAAAAAGATTTTTTATAAAAAAGAAAAAAAAAACAAAACAATGACACTTTCCTTCGAGTACTCAAATTATAAATTAGGTAATTCAGATTCGGTGTCTGATGACATTCGTTTCGGTCGACATTAATTTAATTCGTATAAGATTTCATAGACTTTAAACACTAAAAATTAAACCGTGATGTTAATTGACAATACGTTTATTGAAAAAAAAATTTACTTTGTATTTTTAAAATCGTATAAAATGATATATTTTCAGTAATAAATGATTAAGTGAAAAATGAATAAAACATTAATATAAAATTATATTTTGATTTGAAATTATACCTATATTTAATCAACCGCGGTTAGGTTGGCAGCTCGCTGATCTAACCGCTGTTATGTGTTGTGTAGGTGTTAAAACCGCCTTCACAGTTTGTTGTAAAACGTAATTTTCAAAAAAAATTCTAATGCCGCTGGTTAAATGTATCACGTTTCACGGTAAACTGTGAAGGCGCATTTATGTGCAGATAAAAAAAAAAAAAAAAAAAACACTACCACAGTGTAATAGGTACTAGACTGGTACTCACCGATGTTGACCAGCTTTATGTTCTCGTCGTCCAAAAACTTAAGCGCCACCGAAACGTTCTCGAGCTTTTGCGACCGAAACGTGGGCCGTTTGTTGTGCTTGGGCAACCGTTTGCCGCTGAGTACCTCGATGAGCGCGATCAGCCTGAGCCCGTCGCCCAGGTCCGTCTCCAAATTGCCGATCGCCTTGCCGGCCGTCTTCAAGTGTTCGTTGGCCCATCGCGTGAACGTGTTTTGCTGGATGAGTTTCCAGCGAGCGTCCTCGGCCAAATCCCGTTCGGCGGCTCCCATGTCGTCCTCCTGACTGACCGCGTCGTAACCGTCCAGCTCGACCGCAGTCGCGGTCGACGCCACCGCCGCTATATCTGACATACCGGTTCTTATTGGCACAACGCGCGTGCGCGATCGTCCGCACCCGTGTGCTCTTGTACGCGTGAGCGACGTTACACGTTCGAACGGCGCGCGTCCGTGCTGTATGACAATATTATTATTATTATTTTTTTTTTTTTATCAGGCAGGTAGTTTACTATTGTTATTCAGTTGTTTTCTACGTATTTCTTTATTTTAAAATGAATATTCGTAGTGAATAATATAATAAAAAAATCGTACTAGGTATGTACTTAACACGAACGCGACGCGGTGTTCTTGTTGCCGACGACGATAGTGGCGACCTCTGCCGTACTGGTACCTGTAAAAAAAAAAAGGTATGCATCGTAAAAAAATTCATTACGGAAACGTTGATTTTTGTCGTACATAGGTGGGTACAATAACAGCAGTGGCGGCGCTAGATATTTTTTTATTGGGAGGGCGACACCGGGCCAGATTTTTTTTGTGGGACATTTACGTATGTAGGAATATTTTATATATAATACGGTATATATGTCTAAATAAATAATCGAAAAAATACCTACTAGGTATATTATTATCACAAATGTTCTACAGTAAAACTTCAAATTCATTTAATTTATTTTATTTGTAAGTAACAATACACAGCTTTAATTTTTAATGTACGAGACTACGAGACTACGAGGGGTCGAGGGGTTTAGAATGTGTGCAGTTAATATTAATTTTATTGAGTATATTAATATTTGTAAATGTGCAAAAAAGACATAATTAATTTGAATATTACAGTTCTGATTTTCTTAATATTATTTATAACTTAGGTAAGTCTAAAAACTCTTTGAAGTAAATAATACTATTTTATATGTAAATAATTAATTAACAATTTCTTTATTTTTACTTTCATACATATTTTTAATATTATAAAATCCAAAATTATGTACATTTAAGGTACCTATTAGATAACGTACTTATTTATGTTTTATGTAAACTTATCTTTAGTTTATATGATTTATGATATGCATGTGTTCTATGCACATTCATATTATTTATATTTGTTGCAATTAAACAAATAAAAAGAGGGTTTTTTGACCTAATATCTAAATATCAACATAATATTAATAATTAGTATTATTTGATTATTATTGTGAATTACATCAAATTTGTCCACAACCATATCTAAATTTAAATTCTTTGAAGCTTTTTTTTTTCAAAAGCTAAAATAAATAAAGGAATAAACGGACGCGTTTTATTTCTCCATATTATATTACACTTCGTGAACAAACAATACACTCATATTTTATATCATTATAAAATTATAAATACGATTAAACTGGCTTTGTCGTCTTCGTTATGAATTTCCATTCCTAGGGAAAAATGATTGTATATTGTTACAATAGACGAAACCGGAATCATATTAATAAAATCGTGACTTACAATTTTAATAAACTGAAACCCAATTACAACGATTATTAGTTAAAACACGATTAAATATATAAATAAATCGTGTTTAAAAATAATCAAATCAGTGATAACATAACAAATTAATAAATTGCTCGATTTAAATATTAAAATGCATTTTCGTATTAAATTAAATATTAAAATATTTATTATTAAATTATAGGGGGGCGCAATGAAGAGGAAAAATCAAAAGTTAGGAGGGGTCACTTGCTCACCCTTGCCCCAGTGTAGCGCCGTCCCTGAATAACAGTTGCTAATAAATTAATAAAAATAATATTTTATAACAACATATGAAATAGATACCTACGCTGCTATAAAAATACATAGCATATTATACAAAACAATAAAAACCTGCATAACCGATATAATACCTACGTATTTTTGTAAAATATTATGGAAAATACATGTCCAATTTTTAAATCGTAATTCTCGTCAATCGTTGAGCTTTTTTATGTAAAAAATAATAATCATTCGCCAAAAAAAAAAAAAAAAGA
Source organism: Tetraneura akinire (assembly GCA_021307375.1). Lineage (NCBI taxonomy): Eukaryota > Metazoa > Arthropoda > Insecta > Hemiptera > Aphididae > Tetraneura > Tetraneura akinire. The sequence goes on from JAIUCT010000089.1 coordinate 1,662,340, forward strand.
AATCGAAAAGGTTAGGTACCTACTCATATCGTCCTGTCTAAAATAGGGCATTTCGAAAATAATTTTGATTAAAATAATTTTAATTTACAGGAAATTTACATGAAATTTACATGAAAAAAGATAAAAAAAATATCATAATTAAAGTACCAACTACAATACTACATCCACTTTCCAACCGGAATCATATGCGATATGCTGTTCGTGAAAATCGAAGCATTATTTCGGGTAGGAAGTGTCTATATACTCTAAACAGACATAAAATACACATCATTGTACAACCAATATATTCTTATTCGATTCGCTCAGAATCTAAAATATAATTTAGTTATATAATATTTATTTTTTATAAATTTTTTAAAATGATTAGGAAGAAATTATTGTTTTTACGCATTTAATGACTTACAATTAAGCTAGACGTGATGAGACGAGACGTCTCACGTCTGATTGATAATATAAATTTTAATAACCAAAAAAGTTAATTTGTTTTTTTAATAAAGTCGTAGAATGATTAATAATATTTACGATAATTATATAATGTGATATCGTGTATAAAATGTTAATTGAGTTGAACAAGATATTATAGTTATAACTTATAAGTGAATTAATATAAATTATAATGTAATAAGTTATTCTTATTACACATTGGTTCTGCCGCTGCAAGTATTGAACAGACCAAACAAACGAAATCGAAAAGTTGACGAGATTACAATACGCTTTAAGTATTATAAAAACTTTGTTTTCAATGATAGTGTTTTACTTTTTACTGAAATTCTAGAAATAGCACATTTATTTTATAAATTTTTAAGTTAAAGTTTTAGATTGTGAGCGAAGCGAAGTGCAGTGTTAAAAAAAAACGTGGTTGTATGAATGATGAAAATTTTGAAAAAGTAATGTTATTCAAATGTAATAAAAATGTAATTGATAAATAAATAAATAAATTTGTAAATATATTGACGTATAAATGTATTATTCATTATTATACTTGTTATTTATACTCGTTAATTCCAACCATTTCAAAACTGACAAAAACTAACAAAAAAAAAAAGTATTCTAATGGTATTCGAATATGTATTCTGAATTAATTTTTTTAAAGTATTCGAATGAGTATTCTGAATACCTTAATTCTGATTTGTTTGAATACGTATTCTGAATACATAATTAAAGTATTCTTTACAAGACTGCAGATTGAAATGTCATTAAAATGTTCTAAATGAGTAACCTAAATACCCTAAATCTGACAGTAATTCACTCGGAAACGTTTTACGAATATAATGATTTATCATTTATTTAATATTTAATTATACTCGTATATCATTATTTAATCAAAATTTAACATTATTACACATTATTATAAAATAAGTTAAAAGATGTTAAGATATACATCGTATGAATAATAACATTTTAAAAATTTTTAAAAATATTTTGTTTTTTTTATTAATCATTATTATTATAAAATATTGAAAAATAAGAAGAATACTATTGTATGATGAATTCTAAGATTTTCGATTAAACTACAAATATCATCTTTATACAGCTATAAAAAAAATTTAGACTTGGAATTTTTCTAATATTTAGATGTCGTGTTAAATAATATGTGAGTATACTTCAGTAAAATTTGTATACCTTAAAAAACAAAATTGCCAATTTTATCAAACATTATAAATATAAAAACGAGAATTTTACGAAATATTCAAAGTCCTATATTTTGTAGAAAAATGAACGTAACGGTTTCAAAATTGTATCACATTTATATAGTACCTATATGACCCCGCAGTAATTTTTACAAGTTTTGAGGTTTAAAGTTGCCTTAGTTATCGTGAAATATTTAAATCGAATTCGTTGAAATTTCAGTTTTCGTGAAAAATGCCTTTTTTTTTGTAATTTTTTCTATCACATAGGGTAAATTTTGAGAAATCTGAAAAAATAACTAAACTTTCCGACCAGAAACATATGCTATTCTTGAAAATTGGAGCATTATTTCGGGTAGAAAAAAGTGTCAACATACATAAAAAAAAAAAAAAGGAAAAATAAAATAAAATAAACACACATCATTATAAATCCAATATATTTTTCGCTTTGTTCAAAATGTAAAATAAATAAATAATAATTATCGGAGTTGATGTTTTTAAATATAATTATTATTTTTGTGAAAAATATTATATATTATAATTAATACACGATAATCGAATAATTTAACGATGAACATAAGTTAGAACACTGCAGGAGATGAAACCCTGAATGAAATAATTTAATATCCGAAATTGGATTTGGAAGAATAACCGTTAATTTAAAATTCTTTTGGCTAGATACCTAACATTATATCCAATATTATAAACAACTACCGAAATAAAGTATCGCTATTAGCCATATAATAATATGATGTGTGGTGAACTGGTGAAGTACTAACTAAACATATTAATGTAGTATTCGTCCAAATGAATATTTTACTTGTTTGTGTACACACTACACGTGCACGACGTCATAATAATTTATTTTAAACAATTATAATAGGGAACCAACTTTAATTTCTATTTAATTATTTTTTAATCACCTTTAAACCGTCAAATAGGTTAGTTAACCTGATCAGATTAGGGTTATCTTAAATTCTTAATCCTAACCCGACCTGACCATATAGTTTAAAAATAAATACGCTTTATTCCATTATATGTACCTATCTATAATATTATAATATACAAAAACAACTTAAAGACCTAACCGTTTATTATGTAAATGCTTTATTATGTAAATAGGCGTTTCGCCGTTTGTTAAACAATCGATTCACAACACAATTATTATAGGTTCATGTCCCCAGCATCGAATATTAAATTTTTTTTAAAAAAACCTAGAGCTTTTTATTGTGTCATCCGTTCCATCGTTGTGCTACAGTTTAAAGTTTAAATTTTCAAATATTATCACTAAAAAACTCCAGCCTAATACTTATTTGAGTCACCCTGATACTGGTGCGGATATTCATTGGTTTTGTATGACTTACAAAACGGTGCTAGGGACCAGGGATGGATAGGTAGTTTTTTTGTTACAGGGAAAATTTTTTAAAAGGCCACCAAAATAAAAAAAAATTGCTCGCGTTGTTCCCATTATTCGTATATACTTATTTTAAAAAAATAACTTGTAAAATTGTTAAAAGTGGGGCCAAGGGGGGCACTGACATTATACAATATGAGGGCCCACAGGGAAAATCCCTTTTTTCCTATGGGCCTATCCATCCCTGCTAGGGACATCCACCTTGATATTATTATAATATTACATCCAAATTCCAATTGATTAAAATCGACGTGTAAACAAAAATTATGTCGGCGTAAATGGATATTATTAATAGGTACGTCTTAATAACATTGTAAATAAAAACACTATACAGATAGACTAGAAATAATTGAAACAATGTTTTATGAAAACGTGAAAATATTTTATAACATTAATAGGATTATATACCTCCTTTATATATAGGTAAGAGGTAACATACGAGAAGAATATTAGAATTATAATAATATTTATATTCGCTCCCTTACACACAACACACAAGTAGTGTCAGTATTTGCTTTAAAATTGAAATTTATTTTAAAAAAAAGAAAAAGAAAAAGAAAAAAGTACCTAAATAATAATATGTAAATATAATATGATGGAGTATTACTTTAAAGTTGTTAGCGGCCGAATCCAAATACGGTATGTAAAACGCTTTTTACTTCTATACAACAGCAACCACTCACGTATGTTTTCTCTCGTTACACCTAGGTATAAATCACGTTACCAGGGTATATAAAATGATTCGTAAGTAAAAAAAAAAAAAAACCAAATAATCGATTTCGCCGATTTCGATAATATTTTAAAATGGCCAAAACGAAATACGTGCGCTACGATTACGTTCCGCGAACGCGCGTGTGTGAGACGAACTGTGTAATGATGCAATGCGTAAAATATACCGCACACAACTATTGCTCTCGGAACGAAAAACATTTGTCTTTATATGGATACGAATGTGTTTGCTCGACGATATTCCTAAAAAGAAATACGCGCGTGTACGTTTTGAACGTTATCGTTCGTATGGTATGTGCGGTAATAATTACAATTCCGAGGACGTTATAAGTACTCGTATAGGTACAAATATGGTTATGCGCTCGCAAAAAACAATGATATCCTATCGAAACGTGTTGAGCACCAAAAATATTAATCCGGCGTCGATTGTAAAATAAAAAAAAAACATCCACATAGTTGACGTGCTCGAACACGTGCATTTAATATGATATAATTATTTTTTCTATACATATAATAATAATATTATAATAAATAATTATTGAAATTTTTTTACTGTTTCCTATATTCCGGTATAAAAAAAAAAATAAATCGAATCGATCGCCAATTATTGAATATATACAATATTACGGTTGGATGTCGCCTGAAAGATAGATAGATAACGGGTTTAGTATTGACCAAAGTATACGAGTTGTACCTGTCGCGGCAGTAACCGCGGTACACGCATATTGTACGCATCGGACACCAAATACGATACAATATACAAATGTTAAGTATACCAAGTACAGGTAGGTATAAAAACAATGATGTAGTAAAATAACAGGTAAGTCGTGACAATATAATAAAATATACTTAAGGGCGTTAATAAATAATTCAATAATAATAGATAATATTATTACCTGTTGGTAGTATAAGAGTAAAAATGTATAATACCGCGGTATCGGTATGTTATTAAAGAGTGGTTGTCGACTGTTCGCCGTCGGTATTCGACGTGCGAGTGTCACGGAACCGTTTGGAAAATATTCGAACTCGCGCGTAAAAAGAAAATAAGAAATTTAAGCGAGAGAAATTTATTTTTTTTTATTTATTAAAAATTATTATTATTATACTAGGAAAGTTAAAACTCACTGAAAAAATGTATTTATATTATTATCCTTGCTCGTTTATTAGTTATTATTATTAAAATTAATTTTTTTTCCGTTGATTGAAAAACGTTTTCTTTGCTCTGTCAAACAGTGCGAAGCGTTTTTTTTTTTTTTTTTACTTTTCTGTCGTCGCGACCCGATGTCCGTATGCACACTGCCGCGTGGATTTCTGGATGATATTTTGATGGCCTTCGCACGGCGGCGGGAGATTTAAAAATAAATCCTTCGCGGGACGACCGCGACGTGGCACGCGCAAGCGATAATAATTATAGCCGTCGTACTGTTGTGCGGCCGATCGGCCGGAAACCGCAGCAAAAAAAAAAAAAAAAAAACCGCTCGTAAACAATATTATAATATAATTGTGATAGTGATCGTATCACGCGTTTCGTTTTTAATTCGTGAGGTGACCACTACCGTGGTACCTGAATATACCTATAAATTATTATTATACGTAGGTATATTATCGTGTACTGTAGGTAAACGTATCCCGTACGTTTCGTTTTCGAACGGAATAAACAATAATATTATTATTATTGTACGCGACAATTATTAGTCAGCCTGGTGTATTAGACCTGAGTATTGCCGATATTATACCATTGATTATAAATATAGATTGGCCCCTGCGATTGTTTACCGATGACACGAAACAAAACTTCCGATAGATAGCGTTGTCATTCTAAATAATAATAATTTAATATTTTATTTATAACTCCCAATGTTATTGTCGAGTACAGTAAAGTACTAATAATAATAATAATAATAATAATAATAACTCGTATATTCAAATGTTTTGAAAATTTTTGCCAAATATAAAAAATATTATATAATACATTATATTATTTATTTTTAAATATAATATCATGCGTTTGACGAATCAAATAAGTAAAAAAAAGCAGCATTGTTTCGCTATGAAATTATCGTAGACAACGCACATGATGTTTTAATTTGCATGCGGAATTTCTCTCGTTTCGCATACCTGCTCAACTTAACCATACGAAAAAAATCCCGAATTTCTGATGTTATTCTACAACAAGATAAAATGATTTCACCGAAATTAGTATTCACAAGAGCGACGATTTTTTTCAAAGTTGTCGGTTGAGTGTTTTTTACTCGTATCTACAAATGTTTACGCAAGTATACAATTCAATAATTAATACAATCCATGTACTACTCATAATAATATGTGTATAATTATGTACTATACTAATACCTATCTATACATGTGGAGGAAAGATCGATACAAAATAAACGGCCAAATATGGTCGTGAAACGGCGAGTCCTGTCGGCGGATCGTGTTCCGCCGTTAGTCGTCCATGGAAATATTTGCAATGACGACGTTCTCCTATAAACTACCTGTACGTACTCGTACACACTTTCTTCCGTCTTAGGAAGTCACGTATTCCCATAATCAAACGAAATAATATACATTTTTTTATTTTTATTCTTCCTTTAATATTTCTGTATAATATAGATTAATATCGATAACTTTATCAAAAATATTAGGTATTAAAGTGTATAGGAAGAAAAAAAAATAAAGTTATCTACTACTTACTACATTTATACTACATAATTTAATAGATTATTTGCCATTTGCATAAACTATAAAGTATATTATTTATTATAATTTAATATCAAACGGATAACTACTTATCGAGTTTAATTACAACATTAATATAAAAATAATAATTTTATAAAATATTATTACAAGTTAAGTCTAACTCTGGCAAATATATACGTATATATTATGATCTACGAGGTTGAACCAATAAGATTATTAACAAATGATGAAATAGAACAAAATTATTTGCAGGTTTATTGGAATATTATTAATTATAACATTTCAACGAATCGTAATGTGCCATGTGCCATTGTGATAAATTCAATTATATTTAAAAAATCAAAAAGAAATATTTTTATTTACAAACTTTTTTCTATAGCCCTCTATAGGTGTATAAATATTTTAATGTAGGCATGAATATAATAACAATTATTATGAAATAGCTATTTTAACGTTTAGATTTTGAGCCAAAATTTATTGGTTTTACAATGATGTGTGTGTCTTTTTTTTTTTTTATGTCTGAGACACTTTTCTACTAGAATTATGCTTCGATTTTTACGAAAAGCATATGTTTCCGGTTTGAAAGTGGATATAGTTGGTAGGTACTTTATTTAGGTAATTTTTCGAAATTCTCAAAATTGACCGTATACGACAGGAAAGACGATGAAAAAATGACGAAAAAATGAAATTTCGATGAATTATATTTCAATACTATAAGATTTACGATAACTCATTTTTGAATTTTTGAACGTAGAGCCTTGAAAATTTTACCTGGTGTTAAAATAGATACAATATTGACACGGTCGTGTATCACACTTGTCATATTCCACCCGTCTACCCCGACGGCCTACCGTTCCTATTTGCTTATTAAGACGGGACTACCCGAATTATATGCAAATACTGGTTTGAACAAAGTTACGTTTATCGACGGTTCAGTCTTTGTACGGTAACCGAGCGAGAGCATTATGTTCCGTAATTAATAATATTGTTTAATATTATTTGTTGAGTTCTTTTTGAACTCTGTTGTTTTATTTAAAGCAACTTTACTATTATTATAATAGTGTAGTAATATAATAACATATATTATATGTCTTGTAATATTATTTACATCTTTGTACACTTGTTAAATTATTTAATATTTTATTTATATATATATATCCTTATAATTTGTGTTGTGCGTCGTAATTAAACTACGGTCACCTTACGTCCGCAACAATATATATAGGTGATAAAATTTTGGAACTTTTAGGATAATTTTTCTTCAAAATATAGGACTGCATAAAATGTTTGAAAATAGTGGGCAATTTTGGGCATTGAGGTACCTGAAAATTTTAGTAAAGTGTACACTTTGTGAAGTGGAGGGAAAAGGATAACCGGAGTCAGCGCTTCGGCTCGTTTAGTGGTCAGGTTTCGGGAGAACGATGACGAGTTAGGTTAGTTAGGTAAGTTAATATAAAAAAATAATAAGAAAAATATTCGTATGGATATTAAGATTATTGTTTAAACTAAAAATATCAAGCTATAAAAAATGGGATTTTTCAAATATTTTTATATGATGTTAAGTAATATGTAAGTATACTTTAGTAATATTTTCAGACCTTAATGCCCAAAATTGTCAATTTTATCAATCATTATATAATACATGAAAACAATAATTTTACGAAATATTCAAAGTCCAAAGTTTTGTAGAAAAATTAACGTAACGGTTCCAAAATTTTACCACATATACTCGTATATAGTATCTATGTAAACACCTATTAACATTTTGTGATAAATCCGTTGGAGTTTGTGGATGCCATGTTTTTACATCAAATTTTATATTACACTTATCCACCGCTCAAAATCGTTTTATTGAATTGTTTTAAGATTTATTACACCTTTACAAAACAAAGAAGAATTAATACTCTTGGCCAACTGTTCAACAAAATCTCCACTACGTTAACAAAATATAATATTCTTATAAGCAGTTTATATAAATTTATTTTCCAAGTGTACATGGGGCTCGGTTAAGTTAGGGACCGGGATGCGATCCCTATACTATATAAACATTAAACACTCGGCCGCTAAATTAGCTATTAAAATAATATACAGGTACGAAAATCGTTGTGGTTACACAATTTCGTTTGGTTGCCTGGCGAATATCACCCACACGTGGTATATATGAAAAAAAAAATATATATATATATATATATATACATTCCGTAATATTATAATAATAATATATAAGTACCTGATTATTGTGCGCCAGTCGGCGGTGTATTTGTTTGTCCGTCGTCGTTGTTAAATCTTATTCGATTCAGCGTGCTGTTGTTTTTAATAAAAATTAAAATATCGCATGTACGATGACGACGACTATAGTAAGCGAACCACGTTAATGCGAGAGACATCCGCGTGTTGAATTTATCGGTATAGCGAATTAATATAGCTTTTTCGATTCGCCTTTTTTTTTTTTTTAGAAATTAAAAAACAGCAATTGTGACGACATCGTCAAGAGCACGGAACAAGGCACGATATCGTTCCAGTTTAAAAATGGAATTTCCGTCGACATCACGCTCGACGGATCGATCAGAGTGGCCAACCGAACGGTAAAAATTTCTAAAAATTTCAAAATAAAATAGGTATATATAATATAAATTGTTATTATATTATACGCATGCGTTGACGGTTTAATAACGATTGTGGCGGATCGATCTACTTGGCAGGCGAACGCCGTCGCGGCAGTAAACGCCAACGGCAACGTGGCGGCGATAATGCATCCCGTCGGATTCATGTACAAGAAAGACGAGGTTGTCAACGTACAAGTGAACGACATGCGCTACGGAAATCACAAGTAATACTAAAAATTTTGAAAAAAATTTTGAAACCGTAACGTTAATTTTTCTACGAAATATAGGACTTAGAATATTTCTTAAAATTCTCGTTTTTTTGTATAAAAAGTTTGATAATATTGGCAATTTTTGGCATTAAGGTCGGAAAATTTTACTTAGATATATTTATTTATTACTTAACATTAATTCAAAATATTAGAAAAATCTCAAGTTTCAATTTTTTTTTTATACCTAGCTGTTTAAATTTGATATTTTTAGTTTAAACGAAAATCTTAGGATCCATACGAATTCTCTTCTTATTATTTCTGTATACTTTTACAATAAAAATTAATAGAAAAGCTACAAAATTTGGAAAATTTTATTGACGCATACTTACATATATCTTAACGATTTTCCAAAATATTAGGAAAATCTCAAGACTCAATTTTTGTATAGTTGTTTAAATTAAAATTTCAGTTATATTTATATGTAAATTTTTTATATGGAATCTTCTTATTATATTTCAATATTTTACAATAATGATAAATAAAATTGACCAATTTTTTCATGATATTTCAGTGTTTTTATGAGCAATTATATTGAACTTCTCTCAAAATCGTTTTTTTCTAATTAAAATTAAACACTATGATTTGTACACGTTTATGGTATATCTTTGCGGCAGGTGTATTTTAAAATTTTAAAACTTAAAAAATAAACTTAAAAATTATCTCTTAATAATTATAATTGATGAGAATACACCTATTATACGTACAAATATAAAAATAGAGTTGTGTTACATCATCCATTATTTTATTATCCTATACTAGTTTTTTACCGTCCTACTCATTAACTACTCACTTGAGTTCATATTTAACGTAATCCTGTACTGTCGAATAATATTTTGATAACTTGCCTAGTCATAAACTATCACACACTGTCCATCGAATAATTATTTCATCGATATTTTTAAGATTAGCAAAAATACGGTCGACAGGCATTCATTTCAAAGCTATAAAAAGCCCGCTGGTATACTTGGTGGACGAGGCAGGAGTGAGGACGAATTTCTCTGAGAATTTTATGCGCATAGAACGGGATATCACGTTGGACGTTCTATACAAGGATTGCCGACATGGGGCCATGTACGTGAATGTGTGTAACGACCTGTTGTCGGACATTGAGAGCAAAGTCTCCGAAACCGGTACGCAGTGGAAGCTATATAACGTGGTCATCATACAAGAACACGTTCACGGTTTCGTCAGGTTGGTAATGTCAACTATGAAATCTCGTTGTTTTACGGAAACGTCCCCAAAATAGGTCAATAATTAAGTAGTTATAATTTCTTAATCTCGTTAACTTATCACACTAACATTACTACTGTAATCACAATACGTGTCCTCAACTTCCTCTGATCACACTGAATAAAATTCATGTTATCTACTTACAATAAGTCGTTTACCAAACGTTTTTTCACCTAAATCACGAATGACTGAACGCGATGATGATTAACACGCAACCTAAATAGATCTACGAGTAGGTTAATTGGTAGAAGGATTTCAACTTTATTTTAAATAATAAAAATAATAATTACGAGTATATTTAAATATTTTTCTCTGAGGGGAGAATTAAGCTATTGCATCGGAAAAAATTAACAATTGATAACGAGGAATTCACTTAATAAAAAATGAAAATATCGATTTTACAAATTCTCATTTAATATTTTTATTTTAAATTAAATTGTATAATTGTTATAAATACCTACCTACTATAATAATTTAAAGGAGTCACAATTTCCGGTTCTACGATATAATCAATGATCTACTGTAATATAATATTTGGTAAATTAGCACACAACACAAAAAATAAGTTTTTTCATCTGAAAGAATGTTCAATTCTAAGAATAATGGTATAGATTTTAGGTTTCTACTCACATTATTCAAGAAGTTATAAGTAATTGAAAAAAGACGCGTGACATCATTGGGCCTTACTCTTTTGAATTGCCTATTTTATACGTGTAAAAGTTGCTCGCTTCATACAACGATTTCCCAATCTAAAAATTTTATTTTTTAAAATTTTATTGACGCAGAAATGTGTGGTTTTTTGCGTTTAAGACGATGTAAGTATCAGAATTTCAATATAACGTATAGTTTTTTAAATATTAAAAATCTTAAAAACGGTATTTTTGGTAAACGGCGTGTCATGGTTAGCGGCGGTCGAACAACAGTCCCATTGACCATTATCTAATTAACAACTATATTTATAATTTATTATTATTACATTATATTTTAAAATTTTGGTTAAACGTATGTCGTGATTACCAACTTTTAGTCTGTGTTCGGCAGTTCGGCCACGTATTCACTCGAGTAATTTCTAAATTAAAATTCGTATCATGACTAGTGCTTATTTATTTGAACCCGTTGTTCGACTGTCGCTCACTATGAGCTATGACACACCGTTTAACAAAAATACCTCTTTTAAGATTTTTAATATTTAAAAATTAAACGTTATATTGAAATTCTGATACTTGCATAGTTGCATCGTCTTAAACACATAAAATCACACATTTCTGTGTAAATTAAATTTCAAAAATAAAATTTTTAGGGTGGTAAATCGTTGTATGAAGCGAGCAACTTTAAGACGTATAAGATGGGCAATTCCAAAGAGTAAGGCCTAAAGACATCATGCGGCTTTTCTACATTTCTTAATATCTCTTAAAGTAATTATTTTTTTTACATAATTTCATATAGACATAGCTACAATAATTTAACATTTAAAAAGAATTTAAAGAACTTTCTTTGTGTTGTGTGCTCCTTTAACGACGTTAATTTAATTATTATCGATAATTATAATTTAAGAATTAATACTGACTACTAGGGCACTAAAAGTACTAAAAGTATAATATATTACTTATAATATAATTTAACTTTAGTTTATTTATTTTGTTTTTTTCCGTGCGCTACAATATTGAAAATTTTTCTGGTATCAGGGTGATCAAAGAAGGGACGAATAGGTTTGAAATTCGTGCTTCAGCCACGGTCGGGACAATAAACCTGTACTCCGAAGGAGTGGATTGCACAGCGTCGCACGGGACCAACCATCATTTTTTCGTCAAAAAGAACAAAAGTAGGATACACTACGAAGTATTCAACAAGTTTATGGTGCGGTACGGTGGTTACCATACCGGTTTCAACGAACACGACGAAGTGTCGTTCTTCTGACGTCGACGCGCATATAATTCACACTCGAGTCGAATGTACCGCGCGGTACGAATACAAATTACAACTAATAAAAATCTAAATCTCGCGAATTGTAATATATAATAATATTATTAATGTATTTTTATTATACGTGTTTGAATGTTAAAAAAATATTGAAGGTTTTCGTTCAATTTATATTTTATAATTAATCATTTTTAGGAGGTGGGTGTCTGCAGCAGCAGTGTTTATCAGCATGAAAACACGGGGAATATTATGATACAAAACAATGTTATTTCGTTTATTCATTTATTATAAAATATCAAAACGAATCGGGTCAATACCGTATACACTCACCATAATAATAATAATAATAATAATAATAATAATAATAATAATAGACAAAAAATTAAAAACTCAAACAATATTATTTTAACACTATTATATTAAAATATATAATCGCGTTAAAAATACGTCAATATATAAATACATAAAAAGTGTAGTGGTGCATATTCAGTGATTATTATAGACAGTTCAGATGTAAATAAACGTTATAAACTTAATTATACACATTTCATTAAAATTGTATGGTGAATAAATAACACGATGCGTTTTACATGTTATGATATACAATTTATTGACATTAATAAATACCCGTGACATTAAATAAAACAATAAATTAACCTATAATGAATAAACAAATAGAATAATAGTATAGCTAATAAATAAAAAAATATTCTGGTAATGTTTATGTAAAAAAATAATATAATTCTAAAACGTTCGAGTGCCTTAGCAAAGAGCAGTCGTAGCACGGGAGGTAATTTTGTGACCGAATGTGTATTGTATATACGTATATATATATAAAAAAAAAATGGTTATAAAAATGTATTATTAAAAAAATAATTAGGAACAAACAAAATAATAAATTGACATAATACAATAACATAATATTATGTATTTATATAAAGTATAAATATAAGATAAAAAATATTTGAAAAATGTAATACTTTTTTTTTGTAATATAATATACGATATACTTTTGACCGAGAGACTCGACGTTTACCATTGGAGAGAGAAAAGATTAAAACGAATAATACGAACAACTCGTGTAGTGATAAGTAATCATACTCGTGAAAATTATTGTATGCTTAAAAATAAATAATATTATTAAAAATACACGATTTTATGTTAAATTATTTATGGAGTGTTTAAAAATATTGTTCAACGCGTGCTTTTAAAATTGAATATTTTGCTTAAAACTATATCGAATTCCGAGAAAACGCTCGATTATAAAAAAATGTTTAAAATTTCACACCATATCTACAACGAGAAGAATATTACAAATGTTACGTTGTTACTTATCTGTACGAAAATCGTAATTTGATAAATCTGTGGTTTGAATATAAAACTACAATATTATTTTATAAAAAAAATAAGTAAATTGATGGTAATCGGTACGCTAAAAACCGAAAATATAATAGGCACTTGACAAAGTAATATTATGGATAGACAAGGAAGAAATTAATAATTATTATAATAGACGATATTAGTTTTCCTACATTAGGTATTATATTATTGTTTACGGGCAGGTCTACACGGATGCATTGAATAAAAATAATATATGGATATACCTAATATGAAATAAAATTATATTATTGTTGTTACGATAAGTAGGTAATTGTTGGTTTACTGATTTTGTTTGTTTTTTTAAATGTATAATAGGATTGTAGAAAAAATAAACATCGAAACAATTGCGTGCACCATACCCACCCGACCATACTATTATTTATCGTCAGTGACAGAAAGCTTCATTTTTAAACACGTTTTGACCAGAAGAGGAAAACGCGATGCTGCGCAGACTCCGGGATCGTTCGAACAGTGACGGATCTGTATAAATCGGTTCGCTCGGATCTTCGAAACCTTTACCACCGCCCACTATCATAGCCGTCGGATTCGTTGAGCCCGCCGTTCCCATTGATTCTACCGGGGCCCTGCAACAGAACAAAATCAATGTAACGTCGAAGGTATAACAAGGAAGATCAGACAATACAAACCTTATATTGAGAAACGGTTTGCGTTTTCCGAACGACAAGTTAGAAAATAAACTGCGACCGGAAAACGACATAGCAGTTGATCCACTACGATGGGTGTTTACGTCGCTCAAACCAGAACTGTTATTCGCCATTTCATTTTTGGCGGTCAATAACCAATAACGTCTGAAAACGACAAAATAACATTGTTGTTAGTAATAATTACAGTCCCACAAATAAAACAATAAAATTCTCCGAAATAAATTATTATACGAATCACTATATCGTATATTGTATTATTACGTTTCACTTGTTAAATTATAAATAAATGTTTTAAATGCATTTAGGTAATTATATTAATATTATTGTATGTTATGATTCGTACTTGTAGTAAATTCCGGCTGACATGGACACGGTGATCAAGAGCACCAAAAACATGAACAGCGAAACTACCATACTGTAATATTCCCTGCTCGTCAAACAAATACTCTGTGGAGCTGGAACCGATGCAATTTGTTCCAGAGGCATATCGTAACGACTTTCATACACCTATAGAGAAAAATAAAATATAAAAATTTAAAACACACCTATAAACATATGTTAAGAATTGTTTTAGAAATGGCCAAAAGAAATCCATTGGAAGGCACCCGACAAAATCAGCCAGAACATAAAGTCAAGAGTGACTCGTCGTACAAGTATTTCTCATTTGCGTGTTTTTTCTTTTTTATAATTATTACCATTCATAAATTGATTCAATTGGAGGATAAACGGCGTAAAAACGTTTGGGAAGATGATATTCGTATACGATTAAAAAATATTACTTACTTCGATCACCTGCCGCACTTTTTCCTCTTCTCCCGGAGTGGTTTCTGCCGGCTCGTTCGAATTTTCTACATTAGTTTCGTTTTTATCGACACCGCTTATGTCCCTCCGACGTCTGCCCAATGATGGTTCTGTTCTTCCGGCGTGTAATGTACAATAAGCCTGAATCAATGGGAAACGTAAAATTTTGAAATTAAATTATATGAAATCGTTGTTTAGTTACCGGTTGACAACCGTCGCGACACGTCCTGACTGTCGCTTCGAACACTAAAAAGTTGGATTCTGGAATTTTGAAAGCATTAAATCTCGCTTCCAGTCCATCGCCTTCTCTGGCCTTGTCCAAACCGGGAAACACAAAATTGTCTACGGGACACCTGCATGATTACGAACAAAAATAACGTTGAAACCAACGATGGACTTATTTTTATATTATTAATATATTAATAATATTTTTATATTTATATTAATATTATTAAGAAATTAATTATCGTTTTTAATTTTTTTAAAAAAAATATGTTTTATGTTATTTAATATTCATACATTAAAATTTAATATATTTTTTATAATCTTAGTTAATGCTCACCCGTAACGGTCGATCAGCTGAACGCTTCTACCACTGTATGGATCCCTGGCGACAACGTTAGTGGCGAATATATCACTCGCGTAATTATACCCGTCCTGAGCTTCTAAACGGAACGTCAGCGGATCTCCTACGGCGATTGTCTGCGTCGGCCGTCCTTGGAACAGTATCATCAGCCGCACACGTGAACTCAATGAGTTTTCCGCTGGTAAATACTCGATGGGAATCGGACTTCCAGAACTGAAAAAATTTACGTGGACGAATAAAATATAATAAATATCGAATCCGATGTAACTATATACATATATTATATATTATAAATGTTACATAAAACGTCCAATAACGTACAATGTACATATAGTACAACGAATTGTGTCCATTCTGTGAAGTGTACAATTTTTTTGTAAAATTTAGTTAGGAACTTAAATAGTTTGTATAAATCACATTGTACAGAGTTATGATGCAAATATAATATAATGAATAGTGACGATTCACCATTTCACCTCATGATTAATTTTTAATACTATTTAAATTTCCATCATAAATCTCATAATACTTGTTTGAGTACCTCCCGGGGGTTGGCCCATCACAAATCATAGATCACAGATCAATAATCATGGATAATAGATCAAGGACTAAGATCTATAATGAGAATTATAGAACAATTCGGTGATATATAGGTAAATAATAATGTTAGGTGATTTTTTTCAATTACCACCTGTACTGTGTACACCGTTACGATAGTTTCAATGGTACGTTGTCTAAATATCCTAATGACATAGAAATTATATTAATAAATACTATTTATGCAAAGAATTTGCATTAATGTAAACAAATTTTTCACGAAAACTGAAATTTTGACGAATTCGGTTTCAATATTTCACGACTACTCGGGCAATTTTTTTTTATAGCTGTTTAAAGTTGATATTTTTAGTTACTCGAAAATATTATGAAAAAAATGACGAAAAAACGACATTATCTGACTGAACTTCACTAAGAATCGTTTTTTGAATGCAATGGTTTATCATTGTATTAAAATTGTAATTAAATTTAAACACTATGATTACCAACCTGTATCTCTTCCACACCAGTATCCCTTCCCTTGCTTTTTTGTATATAATAATTTAAATTTTTTAAATCTCATACGTTTGTTTTGGCTAATATTAATATAATACGAAATATTACACACATATGGAATAATTATAGTTTTCACTAACTTTGCGGTCATGTAACTCGAAGTGACGACAGCCTCCCCTGGGCCTCGAAATAAACAAGTCAGATTGTATCGTTTGTCTCTGCTGGTCTGCACGTAATCGCTGAATTGCACCACGACAATATTAGTCATCGTATCGCCGTACTAGAATGTGACAAAAATAAAATTAATATAATGTTTACGCCGTAAGCAGTATTTTTATACGTGTTTATACAACTCCGAAAATCGAATCGAACCATTTATTAACTCATAAATTATTATAAAACCCAGACCGTAACTCATTAAATTAACGAGAAAAATTAACAAAACTTTCATTTTAAAATTTAATTGTAAAAAATTCTATTCATTATTATATTAAAAAAATATATATTTTTCAGATTATATGTATACATTTTAACCTTCAAGGCAAGTGATCACTGATCAGAGCGTAATTTAATGTACTACAAACTTATAAATAATATCAAAAACGATTATCACTCCTCTACACCTTTTCACTACTGTCACTCACTCATCTTTACTGGACTGATAGTTTTTTGCGCTCATCACAGTCAGAATATATTGAATATGTTTCACATCTGACTCTTTATTAAATCAGTTACGACGAGAAGAAACTATGACTATTTTTTACTTTTTTTATTAAAAAAAAGTTATTGCCAGTATTTGTTTTTATAATTTTTTGTTATTAGTATTTATTATATAAATATTATATGTTATAGGAAATCTATATTTTACAACCAGTTATCCTGACAAAATTAATATTTTTTCTTTCGTTAAATTCAATAATATTTGTAAAATTATATGTGCTTATAATATAACAATGATCGCCTGTCTAGACCAATTCATTATTCATTCGATTGTAATTTTATTTTAATTATGTTTATTTAAAATCGAACAATTTAAATAAACATGAATATTACCCTTTGAGTTCCACAGTCTGGATATCCTTGTGCCCCGCTAATTCGTAAAACGTTTGCGGTTCCGCCGTTTCCTCTATAAAAACATCTGTCGTAAAATCCGTGCGTGTATATTCGCCCCAAAAATCCTTCAGGTGTGCGTAACGTGAATTCCATTCCATCCTCGCTGCACACTTGACTCACTATTTAAATCAAAATGGACGACAGTGATATGATGGTATCTATAATTTCCCCCCTCAATTATAGGTACGTACCATCTAAGCACTCTTGAGTGTTTCGACTGCCAATAGCAGACCTTTCATAAAAGTCGTATTCTGCCGCGTTCTCGAAAAATGCCGGATTACTCATATCAACAAATCGTGTTTCCTGATCACTGAGCTCACAATTTTCCCTCTGCGTTCCGTACGGCGCGGTCCTGTAAACAATACAATAGAAAATGAATATCGAATTAATAAAATTAAACTGAAACCCGAATTTTCCACACTGGTAAAGATAATGTTTTGGTACAACGGTTTTTATTTTATAAAACTATCAACTTATAATTATTATTGTATATTAAATACATAAAAATAGATTTTTTAATAAATTAAAGAACCAATACTCGTCAAAATGAATACGAAATAGGCATATTTATTCACCTATAATTGAATGACCGACAGTTAAAATCTCTTGCCATCTGACATTCGCGTTCACAGTGCGACAGTGTAGGTGCTGTAATAAATCGTTTAATCAATCCTCTGGCCATACGCATTCGTACACCCATCTATAGAATATAAATATATCTCATTATAATTAAAAATAAATAAAATAAAATACTCAAAAACGTTTTAAATAATACCTGTTTAAACCCATCGTTTTCATCGCACCTTATGTTAAACGGTCTATTTGAATCAATTCCATTTCCACCGACTCCACCAATATTACCATAATATCCTGGTACTGAAGGTAGTCCTAAAGGAGGTCCTAGGGGGGATCCTGCAATTGGTGGTAACCCACCGGGTATTCCTGAAGGTGTGTACGGTGGTATAGATGATCCAATTACAGCCGGTGTAGATCCAAATGCGTAATTATTGGAATTTATCCCCCCAGCTCCTTGTCCTAAGAATGGTGGAATATCCGCTCCATGACCACCTACGTGACCCCAATATCCTCCAGGAGCCTCACTAGGATATGGTCCAATACTAGAACTTAAACTTCCACCACTTACTCCACTACCAGAAGTACTTGAATAACCAGGATAAGATCCTCCACCATATACACCACCAAAACTGCCTCCTATAATTAAAATACATAATATAATTAATGTTTTAAATATTCTAAATTATGAATATATAATATATATTATATATTATATATATCACCTATGGGTTTTCCGGGCGTTGGGTAAATTGGTTTACCACTTCCTAGGAAATTCGATCCTTGACCCAAAGGATCCGGTCTAGTGAATGGTGGCGAAGTACCACCCCCACCTAAAAATGTATATATTTTTAATATTAAAATAATAATTTTATGTTCTGCAATGCGAACATTATAAATATTCCAAACACTTTTAATAAAGTAATATCTACTTTTTAATATGTAATAACGAAAAGTAAGTGGTATCTTTTATACTAGTCTATTAATTATTTCGTTAAATTAAATAATTATTATAGCAAAACTGAACATATAATTAATATATTTATAATAATTACTACACAGCGAATAGAATATATTTTGAGTGAAGCGACAAATTTAATGGTTTTAGAATTAAAGGTATGTGCGTCTTTTTTTAAGTATGTAAACACTTTTTTACTCATAAATCCGATTTTTATTAAAAGCATATATTTCTGGTAGGAAAGTGGATGTAGTTGGTACTTTATGTAGGTCATTTTTCGAATTTTTCAAAATTTTCTTCAAAAAGAAAAATTACCAAAAAATGGTGAAATACAGTATTTTTCAAGGAAATTGAAAATTTGACGAAATTGATTTCAATATTTCATGATAACTGAGCCAATATTGAAAATATATACTTGAAAATTTTATTGGAACCGTTAACTCAGTTAAGTCAAATTATTGTGTATATTACATTTACGGTATTTTTTTTTTTTTTTTTAGCTGTCTAAAGGATAAAAAGAAAAGCTGATATTACTGTGGAAAGGATACAGGGTTAAAGAGGATAGTGCTGAATATTTATTAAAATTAGAATTAAATGATAAATTCCACTCGAAAAATTATTCTGAACAAAGTATTGTCAGATTTGGGTAGTTAGGTTACTCATTTAGTGGTCTTATGGGCATTTATATTGAACGTAGAAACTTATAAATGTAACAATTTAAAAAAAAAAAACATATATTTTCTGATGAATTTTAATCAAAATCCTTTTCTCGAATGTAATGATTTATCGTTGTATTTAAATTTTAATCAAAATTCAGTGCTATCCTCTTTACACCCATAACTCTCCCACAGCAGTTTCAGCTTTTCTTTTTCTTATTATTATTTGATGACACATATACTATACTTACTAAAAAATTCCTAAATATACTGAAAACAGTAAATACAACAGTAAAACAGTGCAGTCACTTACTCATCAAGTTTTCATAGTAATCGTAATCGGCGTCATAAATAACGCGATGGCCATCTCTTTGATTGAAACGACTAAGTCTACAGATTTTGAATCGTTCACTGTAGACGGCCGATCGACACTGGAAACTCACTTGTCTCAAACATTCATCCAAACATTCACTCAACGATCGTCCAGTAATTTCCGAGTGAAATTCCCCTCCAAGTCTGCTGTTTCTGTACCGTTGAAACGCTGTATCAGGTCTTCGTCCATCGGCGAAAAGATGTGACGTCAATGTATTGTCCGAAAACTCGTTGCCCTTGGCTGTAAGCAAATCACCACCTGATATGTCGTTAGAAATTTGCACACACACGTTGGGTAGGTGATTGGTAATGGGGGGATATTTTTCAAATACATAATAGTAACTTACGATTGTCTAAACACACCAGATCGTACAAATCGTGTGTGGGACTACTGCTAACTCTAAGATCATCTTTTTGTGACATTGAATCTTCTTCAAATATTATACAACGTCGTATTTGCTCGTCATATTCCACTGATCGACAAAAATATCTAAAATTTAAAAAAAAATATATTAATTTCGTTAAATCAGTAAAACTTATTAGTAGGTAATAACAGTATTAAAATTAGGTATAATAAATTATTATATTTATGCTTACTTTTCAGCCCGTAAACATTGTGCTTGACATTCGATTAGTGATAGGTTGGCAAAAATATCTACTTCAAATGGTCCTCCCAAACGTTTGTTTTCTTCTTTGACAAATATAACTGGTCCATCACATCGTCTTTCAACTGAGGGCATAAATAATATCCATAATTAATTGAATAAAATAAAACAATAAAACATTTACCTATAATAATATAAATAATTATTTAATAAAATATTTTCCTTACCATTTAAACAGGTATTTTCTAAATAATCTGAACTCGGATCTTCTTCCAATAACTCTGGATGTGATCTTCTCGTAAATCTACTTAACCAACAAGTTTTGGATGCAGAATCATAAGTAGCTGATCGGCAAACAAACGTGAATTCATTCAAACATTTGTCTTCGCAATCTGTACGGTTGGCTGCTATCATTTCTTTGTATTCGCTTGATGGTAACTTGAGTTTTTTTCTAGTGTGTCTTTCGAAAACATAATGTCTGTTCGGACACTCTCTTTCTATTCTACTAGCTATAAAAAATATAATATATATATGGATAGATTTAAGATTACAATCATATCAATTAATTTGTATATAGAATATTTATATAGAAATATTAATTATTGTTTGTTAAAACGTCAGGCTATTGATAATTATATTAAAATAATGTTATTGCACTTATTAAGTTGAATAATAATATTTTATTATTATATCATCAAATATTTCCTTATAATATATATATATAATAATCACGGGAAAGAAGAACATGAAATAAAAACAGAAGAACATTGGAAAAAAAATATTAAATTTTATTTGAATTACAATTTACATAGGAAACTAGTAAAATATATGTAAAAATATTAAAAAATTGAATTAAGGTTTGAAAATGTATATTATAAAATAATGAAAAATGATTAACATAAAATATTAATATTTTTATTAAAAAAAGAAATAAACAAACTAATGTTAAAACAGTATACCTATAGCAAAAACATGATAAACATAACAAAAATTAAATGTATTATTGTTATATTGTATAAGTAACGTAGAACATTAAATTTAATATTTATATTCTTGTTACCTATTACATTATAATTTATAATGTATAGAAAGTATAGATATTTAATCTATACCTAAGTTTAATATTAGATGTTTAAGTTTTTTGACTATAACTGCATGTTTATATTAGCATACGAACTATTAAAATTAAAATTAAAAGAACAATATTATTTAAATAGATAATTATGTTTTAAAAATATAATTTTACACTGATAAAAATAAGATTGACAATATACGATGGCAGACGGACCTCTAAGGCGTGCAGCAGAAAATTGTGTTTAAATTTTGGCCAGTGATTAAAATCACTATATTTTTCTGTTCAGTTTTAAATTTTTATATAATATATTGAAAATAATATTAAATATGGAAATGAAGATTGGAAGATTGTTAAGATATGTTGGAAACAGTAAATTTTAAGATATTTCGTCTAAATAATAAACAAATCGATAGGGATACTACTCAATAAAGAATTTTATCATTTCATATAGCAATATTATTATTTATTAGGTACCTACTTTTATTTTAGATTTTGAACAAAGCAAAAAATGTATTAGTTTTACAATGTGGGTCTTTTTTTTTTTTAATGTCTAAAGACACTTTTAATACCTACCCAAAGTGATGCTCCGATTTTCACGAAAAGCATATATTTCAGGTTACAAAATACATGTAGTTGGTATTTCATTTAATCAATTTTTGGAACTACTTAATATTGACCATATGCGATAGAAAAAACGACCAAAAAAACGGTATTTTTCACGAAAACTGAAATTTCGACGAATTCCAATTTGATTTCAATATTTCACGATAACATTACTCATTTGGGGATTTATAATAAATTATTTATATTAAACGTAGAGACTGGTAAATGTAAAAATGTTAATCGGTACATATATTATCTATAATAATCTTCGCTCAAAATCGTTTTCACGAATGTAATGATTTATCATTGTAATTATCTAAGTAAATAAAATGAAATATTTTAAAAATTAAATTACTTTAATTAAAGAACTCATAAATCACGTCTAAATTATAGATAAATTTAGAAAAAAATGTAATAGATTGTTTGAGTAAATTAATATATTTTGCAAAATAATTTTGTGTAAGAAATAAGATCTTAGATATAGAAAATGTATTCAATATAATATGTTATGTATGTGGTTTTTATTTTGATAAATTTTCAACATGAATACTCTTCAATCTCAATGGCAATTTGTTTTATATTATGGATGAATTATTTAATTGACAAACATTAGTAATAAATACAATAATTTTGGCATTTAAAAGGGTATACAAAAACATTTTATAGCTTTTTTTGGTTTTTGTTTTGTTTCTCTGTTTATCTTTCTCCCAATTAAAGAGTATATAGTTTGACATATCACTTAAATACGATACGATCTTATATTATTGATGTATTGATTAATTTTTCATTATAAATTAGAAAAATAATGTTGTATATTTACAAAATTCAAAACACAATAATATATTATAATTTCCGGTGATAGAAATAATCATCATTAGCTTTGCGTTTATTCAATTTAAATATTTTATTCAAATATTAATAATAATAACCACGATGAGAGGAAAAAATAATAAAATTGTATGCAATTGAAAATAATGAAATACATATTATAATTGAACTTCCCAGTAATTTAGATTTGCGATAGATATCACAAAAGGTTATTAACCTCGTGCCGATCGCTGAATGGTTGGTTGCACATAGCAATGTGTTTGACCGGGGTGATTATAATCCAGAACAAAGATACTTTATCTCTATATGACTCTATATTCTATATGTCAATTGAGGTCAAAAAAAAAAAAAAAATTGTTTAAAATCGAACTTTTCATATATTATGTAACACGTATATAACTCATATATTACTCATATATTATACTCGTATATTACTCATATAGAATAAAGCCATAAAATAATTATTTATTATCCTTATTTTGATTTTTCAATTTTTAAAACATTAAAATTTGTCACATTTAAAGAAAGAGAATTAGTATTAATCGACACCCGTTTGACAGTATTTAAACACAGATGTTAAAATAATATATTTAATAAATATAAAATCGTCAAAAAGATGATTGTGTTTGTTGTAAAGTAGTATAATATTGATATAAATAATTTAATTCCCGATTGATGAACATACCGAAAACATTATCCCATTTTTGGAAATTGGAAGAATAATAATACTACTCCAAAATATTTTTTTATATTTTAAAAACATTAAAACAACGTGTTATTCATATTAGTCAGAAAAAATTGTACTTAAATAAAATATTGTATATTATATTAATTTTCAAACTATTTACATTTATATCGAATGTATAAAAGAGTATATCGTATGATGTCATGAACCACATCAAATTTTTATTTTAAAGTACCTATTTAAAATTAAATTTTTTATTCTTATGACTTACAAAAATAAAGAAAAGTTGATACAGCTGTGAGTAAATAGTGAATAATAGTATAGTGGATAATACTGTATTTTGATTGAAATTTGAATGGAATAATATCGCATTGGAAAAAAAAATTCTGAGCGAAATTCAGCCAGATAACATATGTATTATTCAAGGGCGTCCACAGGAATTTGTCAAGGGGGCAAAAAATTTTAATTTTTAAATTAAAAAATCTTTCAATTTTATTTTGTGGTAGGTATTACCTATATATTAAGTGATTATAATAATTTACCCAGAAAAATCTAAGGAGGGGGAAACTATCCCTATTTGACCCCTGGGGACGCCCTTGGTATTATTTTTCAAATTTAGATCGAAAGAGTTTCCAAATTTTATGACGTATATAAAGTACACATATTAGAAACACCCAGTAATGTTTTTAAATAATTCCGAAGTTATCGTAAAATAATTAATAATAAATTCGTCAAAGTTATAGAGTAACTCGTCTGATACTTCTTTATTATATTATATTAATCGTTCTTGTACATCACCTATTGCAAAAATGTCAAACATTTCTGTTTTTAAACATTATAGAGATAAAAATACCATGGATGTTTTTTGAAAAAAATTATATCTTACATTTGCTTCCATTTTTTTTTCTTTTTCATATGAATGATTGACTTAATTCTAAAAGCATACTTCTTACTAAATAAAATTATAAAAATTACCTACGTTAGACGACGTTAACGAAAAACTAAAATAACATATTTACGTCTCTAAAGTATATGACTTTATTATTTAATCTTTATTATTATTCTTAATTCTTAATTGAAATCTATACCTATTTATTTATGCACAGCTTGTCAAATTATTCAAAGGTATAACCAATAAATAAAATAAAATATGTTTTCGAAAAATATTATAAAAAATAAATAAAAGTAATAATAATAAATGTACCTATTCTATTCGATTGGACGATCAATTTTTGGACTACGTACATTTAGGGACGATTTTAATCGCGGTTAGTTGATGTTAAATGTAATTAAAGTTTGTATAACTGTGTATTAGATTTCACCACATACGATTAAGAGTTAATCGTGCTCAAAAACTAATCGGCCGGTTTTGATAATTTAGATATTTTTTCGGGACTCCTACTTAAATTACACGAACTAAAGAGTTATATTATAGACCATTACTTCAGCGTAATCTCTAAATAATATTATAAGAATAAGATACTCACATGAAAGACAGACTTCAGTGTAGTGAACGCTGTTGGGAACAAGTACCAGAACGCCAATTCCTTCAGGATGCGCCTGTTCCCTGGTCAAATAGCACGTGGATTCTTCATATTCTACGGTGCCGCTGAATGACGCTATCCTACTGCCCGGTTGGAAATCGAACGAAGTGCACGTTCGCACCAAATTGTTAGTGGCTGTGCGATCGCGTAAACATAGCTCCTGACATTTTTCCAATACCCGAAATGGTGGAGCAGTATCGCGTACCTAAAACAGAGGAAACAGCGTGTTCATCGGATATAAAGACAATGATCGAAACATCTTTTTCAAAAATCGATTTTTTATGAGATTTTTTTTTAATTTTCATAAGTGATGATAATTTTAAACTGAGAACACCAAGGACCCCTTAAGCTTCTTTAATTGCACCTATGTCACCTATGATAACAAATAAAATAGTAAACATAGTAAAAATTCAAGTGACAGTAGTTCTAATACTTAAAAGTGTAACGATACAAAAGCGTTCGAGTGATTTATCATTCTTATTAATTGAACAAATAACAGCTCGAGATGTGATTTTTAATGAAATAATTATTAATATATTTGCTAAAACTAAATATAGAAAAACCAATTCCAATAAAACATGGAAACTGACACTAAAAAGAGAAAGACTTTTTTTAACTTTAAGAGATCTAAAGTAACCTAGTTAGTTTACTAAAAATATTAATTTTTTTTATCCATTTTAAATAAGGTTTTCACTATAAAAGTACCTAATAATTGTATATTTATTCAAATATGATATAAACGTATTATGTTATTATCATAATACATATTATGATATCTGTAATGTGTTTTTAAAATGTTATTATAATGTAAAATAAAATATTGCAAAATAAAAAAATACATTTATAAAATTCTTATAAAGAAATTATTTATAAAAAATTCTTCATATTTACAATACCAATATCAAATATTGATGATTGAAAAAATGCAACTAAAAAAAAAAATAATTCTAGGTATGAAAGGATTAATATATAATAATATTTATTATAATATTTAAAATCATCAAATAAAAAAAGTATGACTCTTTAAAATAATCACTCAATTAAAAATTATGATAAATATATAATTATTAATTATAGTGATCCTATAAAAAATATGAAAAAAGTAGATAGGTATGTATTATATATTTTTAAAATTTAAATTTAATTGATTTTCATTGAATTTAGATTCAAATTATTATTTGAATTTAGCATACATTAAATAAAACAAAAAACTTAACTCTCCAAATCCAAAGTGAAATAATAGATATTCAAATAGATATTATTACTATTTCAATATGTTTAAATTGTTAAATTTCGATCAAAGTAAAAAGAACAACCACCATCATAACTACGAAATATATATTTTTTTACATACTGATATGACATTTGAAAAATTAAATATTATTTTTTATTTATTTTTTTATTACTTTACTCCTAAGCAGGCAATATTTCAAATATTAGTTAAAAACATATATGCAAATAATATTTGATAAGATATAATAGAATACATTGACAATTGCAATTGGTAAAAAAGATTATTATCTGAAGCATGTGACCAGGATTAAATTATGTATTAAAAATTAAATGTATTTAAATCATTTTTATTCTATTATAGAATATTATAGTGGTTAGGTTAGGCTTAGTTATAGTTAAATCATAAAAAAAAATGCTGTATTAAACTAAGGCATGTCCGGATGTTATAATCGAATTAAAAACGAAATTTAGGTAAACCAAAATACAAAACAATAATAGAAATAGTAGAATATATATACAAACTTATAAAATATTTGAATAAAACTGTTAAATTAAATATAGGATATATTTAGTACTGGAATACTTTTATTGTATTTGAATACAATACTATTCTGAATATTTTTTTTTCGAATGCGTATATTCCATAATAAAATTAGTGTTATTTTTCAATCTATAAAACATTATTTTTGATTGCAAATTATATTTTTCGCTTACTTTATTATATTTATAATCACTAAAAAGCAAGGGAATGGTTACTGGGGTGGAAGGGATACCGGTGTAGAAGGGATAGTGTTGAATTTTGATTAACATTTGAATGCAATGATAAATTATTACATTCGTGAAAACGATTTTGAACGAAGTTCATCAAATAATATACATACCGATTAAAATTTTTACGTTTATCAGTTTCTACGTGCATTATAAATAATTTATCATAAAACCCCTAAATGAGTCACATAAATACTCAAATTTGACAGTATACTTTGCTCAGAATCGTTTTTCGAAATGTAAAGGTTTATCAATTTATTATTGCATTCAAATGGTAAACGGTACGAAATTCTTTAATTGCGTATCGTAAGCAGGCTAACCGTACATAATATAGGACGACAATGTACAATAATGTAAGACAACTATCACGGATCACATACGAACCGCACCCGCCAACAACACGAACACGACAATTATTTTAATTAATTAGAATTATACGTCGAATTTCCAGTTCATCCATTTCAATAATGTATAAAAATTAACAACAGAAAGAAACAAAATAGGTATGAAAAAAAAAATAAATAAAATAAATAATAAATAGGTGTACGGGAAAAATTATTTCCAAATACTGACGTTGGTCACTTTGTAACACTCCAGCACGTTTAAAACGTACACAATTAATGTGAAACCTGTTCTAATATATTTATTATTATATTACTAGAGGTTAATTTTATACAAAAAATCTATAAATATAATATTTACTGAACTACGTGAAATAATAACATGACTGGTTAGGTTAGGTTTTATTTACCCCGTGCGCGTATAACGACGGGTTAAAAATATATTTGGAATAATTTATACTTTGTATCGATTTATATTTTATCTTGTGGATAATTAAAATATAAAAATTTTAAAAATATGTTTGAATACTTTATTTTGTTATTAAACATGTTTTTTATTTTTATTCGAATATATTTTAAATGTTTTAGATAGAATATATTCAATTATCTATTTTTAATATATTTTTATACATTTATTCGAATATTTACTCATATTTTTAATGAATTGACAAATAATAAAAATATTCTTTACAAAGGTATAATGTATGCATATAATATGTATGTATATGTATTATCCTCATAAATAAATTTAATATTAGTATTAAAATATTCGGTAGAAATATTTTTTTTCAATGAATATAATTGATAAAAATTAAATATTGTTAATACATTTTACTATGATCTAATTCTAATATCCTTGGGTGTGGGTGCTTACTAATTTATTTTTAAATTAATAAATATGAGATGTTTAGCAGATACCTACCCGTGGAAGTTTAAATTAATATAAAATACTTAAATTAAAACATTTAGTGAAAGATTACTTACTACATCATCGTCGAATCCTTGTAATTGTTGGTCGGGCAGTCTTTCATAAACAATTCGGCCGATACCTTGATTGCATGTCGTTTGTGCTGAAATAAATGATCAAATACAATATATTATTTTTTGAATATTGGTTATTTTTTTTATACTATTTCATATTTAACTTTAAAAAAATTTTCATCTGGCATTAAATTAG
This sequence comes from Tetraneura akinire, assembly GCA_021307375.1. Classification (NCBI taxonomy): domain Eukaryota; kingdom Metazoa; phylum Arthropoda; class Insecta; order Hemiptera; family Aphididae; genus Tetraneura; species Tetraneura akinire. The sequence continues at coordinate 1,691,849 of JAIUCT010000089.1, forward strand.
AGTGAATAAACTCATGCGATCGGCGTATGACTTACCACCAGAATATATCGATAATCCTATAACAATCACTAAATAAAAATGCCAAATAATATGAGTTTGTCCAATAATCATAATTACAAAACGTCTTCCTTCGTTACAATATTAAGTCAGTTAACTTTATTCAGTCTCAACGCAGACAGAAGAAATAATTAATTTATAAACGATAGTAGAAAAAAAGAAAAAAACGGAAATAATGTTTCTACAGTCGTAGTTTATCGTATACTAGTTATGGTTAAATTTACGTTCGGCAAAATGCTGTCCTCTCTCGTGCACATTTTTCCACCAAAACAATTTAATCATCCGAAAAGACTGAATATTAACGCCTAATCATGTTTCAATGGGTAGGGATATTAGTCAAATTGTGTCAAGTACAATACAATTTGACAACGAGACTGATACTTTTTTTTGTCAAAGGTTTGTGCTTGATCACTGTTTTTAATATACTGTACAAATATATAATAATTCTAATTATTATCATATGGCGCAGTGTCCGGGAGAGACCAAAAAATATTAAAATATAATATACAATTATACCTAATTAATAAACAACGTTAAAAATAAAAGATTATTCGAAATATTCGAAATATATAACACGTACATACCATGCAATACTTTAAATATTATATATTATATGTAATTTAAAATGTATAAAATACGATGTAATTATTTGAAACAAGACATGTAAAATATTAGGTACCAAAATGAATGATGGCAAAGAGCTAATTAAAATTTTTCTCTACCGACCATTTTTGTAATACATTTATTATTCCATACATAGGTACATAATATTTTACAAATTATAAAACATTTTCGTAAATATTATTAAAAACATCATTTTTTTTTTTTTTTTTTAATGTATCGTAAATAAATAAATCGATTTTGTCTTAAAAACTATTTTAATATTATAATTTATAATACTTAATTATTATAACTATAACCGATCAACTAAATTCGAAACGATAGTAATAAACTAGTAACATTCCTATAATGTCTTGTCTTTGGTAAGGCGGCGTATTATATAGGCAAAACTGATACGTTCAAGACAACGATTATAACGAAGGTATTCCATTGCAGACGAACGTCTTCTCGTGCCACTGATTCGGGTTCTTAAAAAAGTTTCGATTTAAACAACATTATTATTAATTATTATAATTTTTGTCATTATTCGTTATCCGTTTTGGGCTAGGTCAATCCGAAGATCCTACTAAGTGGACGTGTCTGAGCGTGTGTATTAAGGTCGGTAAACCCAACGGTCGGTTTAAACCGGAAACGATAGGAAACCCACCGTGACTTCCTGAACGGCAATGGTCAATGTTCGATTGTTATTTGACACACTTTAGCAAGGTATTATTAACAAAAATAAAAATAAAAAATTGAAAAAAATAATAAAATAAACATAATGCTCAAAATCCGTTATTGTATACATGAAATTTCACCATAACCGCGCATTAATCCGGTTACGAATCGTCTGTTATAATATTGTATCAATTGGTGTTCGAATTTTTGGCGATAAATAAATAATAATGTTTAAGTGTAGAAATAAAATTTTGCCTAGCTTATTGCTCAAGTACTTAAATGAATGAAAGTTTAAACATTAAAAATTTCAAAACAACACGCATAAGTGTCTAAAAACTCAAAAATATATTTTATAATTTATGTGTATACAAATATAGGTTCGATGAAGTAGATGTTATTTATATTATAATAGATGAAATATTTGTTCACATTTTATGCCTAGGCGTACGTAAAATTACGCTTTTATCAAAATTAATATTATAATATTTTCCGTCACAACTGGTGAAAATAATATTGAAAAAAAAAAATTATAATTTTTGTCACTATATTCGATTATTGTGAATTTATACCAATCAAGAAACAAACGAAATTGATTATTCACCATTTAACAACAACTACTAGCCGAAATATAGTGTCCATTGAAGTTATAAAATAAAATCCTCCATTATCATTGAACGTCATTAAAATAAACGATAATTCTTGTTTTTAATATCATTATTTTATTTATTATAAATTATTAATATTTTTTATGGTACGGGTTTAACGAACTCATGAAAAATAATTATAATTTAAAAAAAAAAAAAATAATAATGTGTGTTAAAATTTCACAAACCCATACATCATATAGGATCCATAGGTGAAATATAAAAAATATTATTATTATTATTATTATTTATTTATTTTTTTTTATTATACCTAACTATTTTTATTATTATTATTATTTTTTTTTTTATTTTACTACGTTTATATTCGACACTTGTTTTGCTATTGCAAATCACTCATGCAATAACTTGTGGCGTTCTGATCCCACAAACAAAGGAGTGCAACGAACCGCGGGGTGTTATCAAAACGATCTCTGCATTTTCAATGACATGGCCCTGGAATTTCATGTCTGGACCGATTGAATATTATGCTAAACACACCACTCTCAATTCATTGTTTAATTATCCACTAATAATATTATCAAAAGAATGATTTTATTTTCTATATGCGGTGTCACAAATAATTATTTGCTTAATAGTATTTACCCAGGTAGGTATTTACTATTTGCTATTAATTATCATTTACCAATAATTTATAATTACGAGTATGTCGTGTTATATATATAGGTGTCAAATGTCTAGTAAAAAACGATAATTCTAAAGAATATTAATTATTATAAACAGTACCTAGCATAAATTAAACCATTATTAATAATATTAGCTTAAACATAATCACGCATGTACTCGTATTTTTAACCGTTTTATAAGTATAATTAAGTCAAAAGCATTTAGCTATCAATAAATCAGTAAAACATAATATCGTGCACTTATATATTTGTATGAAAAATTTAAATATCAAGGTAATTCAATTTTAAAATTTAATCACATAATGGGTTTTCTATTATTTTTTATTTTATTGTTAAAAATATAAAAATATTATAAAATGCAATATTAAAAATAGAAAGACCAATGAATATGGAATATTTTTAAAAATTTTATTGAAGCATAATGATTTATATATATTATCGTATTTCCAAAATATTAGAAAATCATCAAGTCTCAAAGTTTTTTTTATAGGTGTTTAAATTTAAAATTTCAGTAAAATCAATATTTAAAGTACATACGAGTAGATTCTTTTGGATTCTTATGGATTCTTCTTATTATATTTCAATATTTTGCAATATAATGTTAAATAAAATTTCGAAAATTACGTAGAGACTAAAAAATATGTGTATAAAAATTTTAATCGGTAGGTTATATTAGTATACTATGTATTATCTGATGAACTTCGCTCATAATTGTTTTCACGGATCTAATAAAGTAATAATGGTTTATAATTGCATTCAAATGTTAATCAAAATTCAACTCTATCCTCTTTACACCTGTATCCCTTCCATTGCTATTTAAACAATAATAAATAAAAAAAACTCTATTATATTCGTCAAATACGTCGGTTGTCCATATCTTTTTTTTTTTTTATTGAATCTCGTTTGTTCATCGTTATACCTACATTAATTATTATTTAATAAATCGTTTTGTAGGTATAGTTTACATTTTTTCGTCCATACTTGCATGCTCTTTTTTAATCAATTTAAATTTCGCGAGTTACTACTTTTTAATTTTTATTCAATTCTCTACTATTACCATTATTATTACCGCAAGACCAATAGGTAGGTCTTATAATAATATAACCAAAATATAAAATATCACAATAAAATATTGTTATACGAGATATTATTATGGCATACTTATAAATGTTTTATAAATACACGATAAGTGGATAATCGTATAATATTATAATGTAGTTATTTTTTTGTTTTTAAATAATATTATGATTTATGACGTAGATATATTATGTAGGTATTTTATGGCGTCTGAATTATTTTTATGACGCAACGTGATTAAAATATAATATTAATATACCTATTATTACGAATTATTTACAGACTTATATGACACGTCGCACGTAGAACATTGGGATTATATTTTATATTATTCGACCATCGCATGCGTTACTTATTATTTTTGTTATAAAAACTATGTTATTGTTGAATTACATAAAATTTAAAGGAAAAACAATCGTCGTGTACGAAACAATTAAATGGTTCACCTTGAATGGAACGTATACCGGACTAAGATATTATTATTAGTTACGAATATTAACAGAATAAGCTTTGAATTTTGTTTGGATATACATATATACAATTATAGACGACGGTCGAGTCCAGTGCCAGTTTGTCAAAGCAATCTAGTTTCCATAATATTGCGTTTACCTATATAATATTAGAAATAATACATATTTTTAAAATTTGATTTTTACTATATTCGTTTACTATAAGCATAATTAAGTCACCTGTTGGCTGTCACCATATTGTATTAAATTTTTGTTTTGGAATTTGATTAATATTAAAAATAACCCATAACTTTATTTAAAAAAATTATGTTAATAATTAAAAATTGAGACGGGTGGACGACCAATTTATATTTAAATAAATAAAAACCCAAATCTATAAAAAATTTACTTTTATTTAAGCAAATACGCATTTCGATAACAAAGTTACCATCATCAGTGTATCAGTTGTTATCAAAATACGTACCTATTTGCTTAAATAAAAGTAAATTTTTTATGGATTTAGGTTTTTATTTATTGAAATATATTATTCACAAATAAATATACCTACTTCATTCAACTCTAAAGACCAATTTATAATTTTGATTTTTTGAAAATTGTAAAATTTTATTTTTGAAAATAATTAAATGTATAAAAAATAACACTGTCCAGATTTGTTTAAATGGCTAAAGGAAAAAAACAAATTTTCGACATGTTAAACGATGTATCAGAGGACAGTAAGCGAACTTTTATATGTCGATATCGTTTTCGATTAATTGAAAATACCTACTTATTATTATATCAATTACATTTTCTATTATCGTTTATCAATTAAAATGATAATTTTTATTAGTAACCTAACAGATGTAGTTATAATTGAAAGAAAAGTCACCGTAGCTTACATTGAATATAAATCGATAATAAAATATAATATATTATTGTAATTAAATTATTAAAAAAATGATTATTAAATAAATATACACGTATTGCGTAATGATAGATTAATAATTTAATTGTGAAAATTTACATAAAAAAAAAAAAAAAAGAAGATAATCCTGCCGCAGGGATACAGGTCTGCAAATCATAGTGTTTAATTTTAATTAGAATTTGAATGCAATGATATAAAATTATAAATCAATAATATCTACATTTGATTTTTATTGGTATACCAATATATTATAATGCAGTTATTAAAACCATACTTAAATGCACATCTCAATAGTTTTTAACACGTAATAAGCTCTATACATAACCATATGTATAACCATTTAATACGTTTTCATCGTTTTAACGACCCAACAGTAAATTCATCGGGTGCAACGATTCAGTTCCTCAAAATAATTTTTCTTGACGACAACGTCGCGTCCGCGGATTAACGATTCGCGTATAAAATTACTGGCCACTATCGTTATTCGTTTATACGAGTACTTACACGGTTTCTAATAATTCGTTTGTTCATTCGTGTTTTATTTCATTATAAGAATAATTCACTAATAAGTAATAATAATATAATATAATACGCTGCAGATTCAATACGAATAACGTGCGTATTACAGGTAAAATGCGTCGTAAAACGTGAAAATATTATTTACGGGGTTGACCCCGTCATGCTCTTTTCGCGATGAATGATGATTAATGATTATAATACGATAATGATACGTTATAACTTATAATATAAAACTCACGAGAACGTCGATGAACTCGGCGCCTTGTCCGTTTGCCGAACGTATAGAGCAATTAAAAACACGCGGTAAAATACATAATCATTATAATATTAATATAATTGTTATGTATCCTACAGCTAGGTGTACCATTGTCGTTTTATTCGTGTCAAGGACTGTGCTGCAGTAAACCCTTAATTAATTTATCAACAATTAATATGGGCGTATATTTTCCACCTTCAACACCACCCCAAGACCGGTCGACTATACATTTTTGCCGAACCGGTCACGGTCTGGTTCTGGCGAAAAATCGTGGGGCGCGCGAGCCACAATTATTATTATTATTATTATAAACACGTATATTAACAATATAATTTATAATTATTAATTATTAGTTTGCCGTCGGACGAAAATTATTATAAAATGTATACGCACACCGAATTTCGTTAAACGCTAGTACACGCGTGGCGAACAGTCTAATAATAATATAATATTATGAGTTTATGACAGCACCGCAGATAAAGATAAATATATTAGTCAAGATATACGTGAATACAATAAAAATGTATACAAATCAAAACCTGCTTCGGATTTCTAGTGTCTGCGCATCTGCACCGACTTATACAGAAAGAAAAAAAAAAGTCTTTACGAATTAAAGTCTTTCTTCAACTATATGTGCATCGCTAACTAATCCGTAAAAGTTAGGCGTCCGAACTTTGAGGTTAATTTCATAACAGAACGAAACCATGGATGAAATGTGAAATGAAAACACCGAATGTGTTGCCAATCTAAAATTATCAAACATTTTAATGAAAATAGTTTTTAGATTCTGAGCGTAGCGGTTTTACAATGATGTGTGTCTTTTTTGTTTTTAAGTATGAAGACACTTTTACTACCCGAAATAATGGTCCGATTTTCACGAATAGCATATGTTTCCGGTAGGAAAGTGGATGTAGTTTGTACTCTATTTAGGTCATTTTTCGAATTTCTCAAAATTAGCAGTAGAAAACACGACGAAAAAACGGCATTTTTCACGTAAACTGAAATTTCGACAAATTCGATTTTAATATTTATTAAAAATATTAATAAAATAAATATAAAATAAATATAAAATAAATAAATATTTATTTTTATTTATTTCAACATTTCATCCATATCGATTAAATTACACTAATAACTATTTAATTTAATTTAATTAAATAATTTAATACAATTACTCGTTTAAATTTTAAACAAATCGTATATTTAATCACAAAATTTGTAATTTAATATGATAAAATGTTTTAACGGAAAATCCGATAATGCAAGAACTAAAGTTTCGTGTATTACGATAAATATGTTAACGTATGACTACAACTGTCTACTATATGACTTAACCGAACGTTATTTTTACCATATCGTTTAACCGGCGTTATGCAAAAACTCCCTATTATATCAAACGCAAAATTATAACATGATATAATTTTAATATAAGCATAATACGTAGTGCGACTTACGTATTGCATTTCACGTGCGTAATTATTATTAATTTTCCTATTCTGTCACACAACGTATTATTGTATTCCGTTCGAATTCCACGGATCGTATAGCAATTTAATTACAGGACTATTGGACCCTGAGTTCGTGTCGCGTGTGCGATCACTGTGACTACTCTACATAATATACCTACACCGGGGCTGACCGGAAGGACTAATTATTATTATCGCGGACCCATGGAGCGCAAAACCAGCTAGCGCAAACGGCGAAATTCCAACCACTGTCGGACCGGGATGGTTGAGTGGGGATCAAAATATACGAGAGACGAGAAAAAAAAATAATAACGAATAATACGTAATAATTTAATAAAATATTATATACCGATAAACACGAATTTTCCATGCGGGTATTGTAAATATGGGTATAGTAATTTTTATAAGATAGTCATGGACGATTTTATGCGATGCCATCAACAGTATAATAATATGTCAATTTGGGCGATTAAGAGAATTTAAGACGTCAATCAAATCATAGTTTCCGAGAAATTATTGGTAAGCCACGATTTGCTCTTTTCTACTCGTATAAGTTGTAGGTACATACCAGTCACATATTTTCGAGAGGGCATCCCAGGTTCAAAAGCATCCATTTTATCATTTGTTTAGAATTTTTATAGATCGCATAATATTATTACCTATCTAAAACATATACTTTGTTAATAAAGAATGACGGAACGTAAGAAATATATTATTGAGAATTATGATGAATATTATAAATACCCATAGAAAATAATTATTATGGATTTTTCTAATTTTATTATTGAACGAAAACCACTTAACTACTATGGAGGCTTTACATTTATGTAACCAATCTATTTACCCAAACATTTTCAAACTTCTTCAAATTTTGACTATACTTCCGCTAATTTGTTCTTCAAACTTAAAGAAGATAAAAAGTCGGTTATCTTAAAAATTCCATATCAGAGGTATTGAAAATCCAATGACAATATTATACATGTAAATAAATAAATTATTATTTTTGTATTATTTTGTTTTCTTTAGAGAAGTCTATTGGGTTGGAAATGTTGTTTATAAATTTAAAAGATACAATTTCATCAACAGAAGTTATATACAAACTAATTAAAAAAAATTTGTGCTACCTTACCTTTTTCATTGTACTATATTTTTAATCAAATTAAAACAAACATTATTAATATTAATTTAATATATTAGTAATCATTATTTAAATAGACGTGTTACGTGTGAAATGAAATAATTAAAATTTATAATATTAAATAATTAAATATACACGAAAAATCAACATTTTTTGTTCACTTTTTAATTCATTGTAACTCTATTATCACCTTATTGTTTATTCCAAAATAAAAAAAAGTCTAACTTTAAGAATTTTAAAATGTTCAAACCCTCTCTCTCCTTAAAACAATATTGAAATACGTCACTGGCATATACTCGTACGATGATTTTCAAGAAAATCGGTAAAATAGAAAATATTATGGATTGTACAAAAAAAAAAATTATTGCACAACGCTGTAATATTTATTATATTTATATGAATGTTGCATACATGCCGAAGTGCTCTTCATATTAGCATATCTCTTTATCTTAAAATATCGATTTTTCGGTGGGATTTTTTTTTTTTTATTGATCCTATGCTTAGGTCGAATGAGAAAAACTAAAAATAATTTTATGAATTTAATGTTTTTTATTTCGATAACTAAAAAGATCTATAATATGTAGTAAGGACTATTGCAAATCGTGATGAGTATTAACGTAGATATTTTAGTATATTACATAGATACACGTAATCAAATTTTTGATATTGTTACTTTTATTTTTAAGTCTAAATAAATATTATATATTATTTATTAAAATTAAATTAAATTTATTATCTGCAGAATCGTTTTTTTTTTTTATTATTATTATTATTTGACGATTTATTATTAGTAATAATTTATTACATTAAAATTTAATTTGTTTTACAAATGATATTATCCTTCTAACACTATTAACATTATGGACTTAATGTAAGTATATTGTATATGTATATATATATATATAATATATATGTATTACTTAAATATGATTAATACCAGTGGTATGCATTATGTAAATAGGACGTCTTTATTTGAAAAAAAAATATTAATATAAAAATCAGAAAAAATGATTAAAACATGATAATTTTTTTTTTAAATTATAATTTATAAAATTAATAGACAATTGTATTATTTTTAATTTACATATACTTATATATGTTTTCTTTATAATTTTACAATAACCGGTCTTTTGATATTTTTCGTTTCTTTATACTTAACTCTTGCAACTTTGCAAGTAAGTATTTATGAAGTAAAATATTAAATTTTATTTATTGTTAATTATATGAAATATACATATTATATTATTTCATCGTGCTTTTCCAAACCTGTATCTTTTTCACTTTTAAATATTTTTCAAGATTAAAACATATATAGACGAGTCATATAATAATAATATTTATTTGTTAAAATAAAACGAGCCGAAGCCCAGTAATTTATATACATATATTATAGTATAATAGAAATCAGGAAAAATAAATATATTCTTGATTCTTGAATGATAGTAGACAATGAAATATAAAAACAAAATAAAAAGTGATAATAGAGATTTGAACAAAATTATTAATTAATAGTGATGATAATAACAAAATATAATAACAAATACAAATATAAATTTTGTGGTTCGCAATTAACATATTATAAATAAAATAATAATTTCATACGATTAAGTATTATATTATATAACATTAAAATTTATAGAAACACTTCATAATTTTAAGTAGAGACTCTGAAAACAATTCTAAGTCGGGGTACTTATTATAGTTATTACACAATGACGTCGCTCTATTGGTGAATTTTTATTAAAATTAGAGTTATGAGACTGGATGTCAAAAAGTTTGGGAAATCTGAAATGATGAATAGGGACATTGAACCTTATATGATTTAATAAATATGGTAAATTAATGAGGCCATTGATAAGGTTACAAACAAAAATGCTACATCAGCTGCTTCTCGTCTTGACGACAAAATAGGCAAATCCAAATGAAAATAAATAGAACGACAGTTTTGGGGTTCATAAGAGGAATTTATTTTAAAGACTACATATCTAAACAAGTAATTTTTAATTTGTTTAATTGACTCACATTCAATGTTAGTCATACACTAATATATCAACACTAATATATAGTCCATACGACTCAAAAAAATTCAACCAAATTCTAAAATGTATCTAATTATTATTGAGTAAAGAGCTTTAAAATATTATTATTAGGTATTATTATTATTTTATTTATAATAATATTTAATTATTTCAAAATATTATATTGAACATACGAAACTCAAGTTTATGGTTTTATTGTGCACTATTAATTACCTATATTTTATTTCATATAAACTTTAAAAATCCACAACTATCTCAATATACCTAGTGGGAAAATTATAATAAATATAAGTCTTTTTTAGATATTTCATAACCTTTATAAAAATTTTCATCAATAATATTAGCAATTTTTATGCCATTAATACGATTAAGTCTTATGAGCTTATATTAAAAAATTATGACAAATATTATAATTATTATTAATTGAAGAAAATAATTGCATTGTGTACATTTTAAATTTGACAAATTGGATTTCTATACAAGTTGATATTAGTCAATCACATACCTACATAATCCAATATAAAATATTATCCAATATTTTTATCGTTCGATATTGAAATATATCGCTTCTCACATATTTAATTATAATATTCATAATTTAAAATTTTCAACATATAATAATTTATGTTATATTATCAAGAATTTTAAATGTATATTAAATTAAACTCGTATAATTCTAATAAGGTAAAAATTAAATTAAAATAGGTACCTACCTAACAATTAGAAGAAAAAAAATACGATAAATTTAAATTTAAAAAAATAATAATAATTACGTTACAACGAAAAATATAATAAAATTATAAAATAATATACCTTACCGTTAGTTAACATTTTAAGAACAGTGAGAACCGTGATAGCTTGAACCATATTTGGAAAATATTTTTTTGATGTCATTTTCGCGTAAATCCAAAATTTGAAAAGTGCTAGCACATGTTCCGGGTGTACGACACTACGTAGACAGTAGTATTGTTGTTCTCTGTATGTTATAGATTTTTTCGACAAATAAATAAATTACTAAAATTTTATTTAAAAATGTTTTGTTTTAATATAATACGATGTGCACTACTAATGCGCGGACCGTTTCCAAGATGTGCACAGTCTTTAATTATTATTATAACAACAACGACACACAATTGAATGTTTTATTTTATTATTTTTTTTTAATAAGTGAAATTTATACGAATGAATTTTAATGTAATATGTGTAAATAAAACTGAAAATTGTATATACGGCCACTGGTGCTGATAGAACCAACGACCGATTGGTTTGACGACGAGGAGATAATAAAAGGTCGGACGCCGATGCATATAATATAATATATAGGTACCTATGGTGTGTACAATGTATGTACCGCGGTTACACGATCTCGGGAGAATATCCATTGTCCTTGGACGTGTCCGACGTCCGCATGCACGAATCCGGAAGTGCCACGACTATGGTGTGTCCGAGGAGGGGGAGGGGGACCCGGCTTCCGGGAAAATAACACCGCCACCACGTATAGAATCGAATGTTATTTTATTTTATTATATTTTTTTTCTCTCCCGAATTTTCGTATTTGACTTTTAAACGTGTAGAGGGGACAGACTCTTTGAGTTCGTCGAACCGATCGTAATACCCGTCGAACAAATTCCACCGTGCGAGCCATGTTGAAAGTACGACATTGCGCGTGCGGACACGAGTAGGAGGAGACAGACAACCAATGGTGATGGCGTCGCCTCCGTGTGCCAAAGCCAATACGCAAAGAACAAAAATAATTCTGGGCATATAAGAAAAAAGAAAATGTCATTATATAAGAGATAATAATGTGGAGAATCATGTTTACACTTGTATGGCTGTCTCCCTTACCAGTTACCTTGGTTTTGTTTTTGTTATCTTTGTTCTTATGTATTAAGACGCGTTATCTACCCGAAATAATGCTACGATTTTCACAAGTAGCGTATGTTTCCGGTTGGAAAGTGGATGGAGCAGGAGGCAACCTGTTTACGATGGAAACCATTTTGGCTACAAAGATGTCAGACACGAAATTTTTTCATATAATTGTTGGCCTCTACCATAGGGTGGCCAGATTAAATTTTTAGAAATCCGGGACATCGTAATTGAATTGTTTTCATAAAAAGTTTTTCTTTTGTCTATTTAGTATGTAAATCATAGTATGGGATATAGCCTGCATTATAGAGTAATAGACATTAAACGCTAATTGGATATTAATATTCAAATATAATATATTTAAAATATACATATTAAGCCAAGAAATAAAATATAAAGTGTAATTTTTCAAATTTCCTTGGACAAATTGTATTTCTCAGTGTTGTGGACTTTCTTCAGTAAAGTAGGAATTTTATTTTTTACACGATGGCAAATAAACGTGTACAGATTTATAAATTATAAAGTATATTCGTATAGTTATCTGTGGTTATAGCTTATAGTGTATAGGTACCTACTATAATATAATATTTAATATTACCTATAACTTATTGTAATCGTAATTTTCGCCAAACAAATATACAATAAATTATAACAAGGGGATTTCCAGTTGAAATGTAGGCAAATGATAAAGAAAGAATTTAAAAAGAGATAATCGTTCGTTATCGAATATTGTTATAAATTATACTTAAAAGTTTATAACTTATATTAATTATTTGCGATTAAATTTTGTTCAAAATAAAAACGATAGGTAACCGAATAAGTTTTACGAATGTTATGGAAACAATTTTAAATTCCGGGACATTAGGTACTATTCAAAATTTTAAAACCGGTACAAAACGATGTCGATTGTCAAGTCGATGTCTAAATTTGTCGGGAAGCCGGGACATGGGTTCCAAAACCGGTAACGTCCCGGCAAATCCGGGACGAATGGCCACCCTACTCTACCATGTTCTATCGATTATTGATAAGCTCAGTTATAATAAAATGTATTTAAATTGTTATATTGAAAAATGTGAATTTTTGTGAAAAAAAAACATGATGTTTAAATATTAAACATTTAATAATAATTTAAAGTTTACCGTTTACGGTAAGTTTTCTTAATTTAATATATTGTAAAATATGTAAACAATAATATTCTATCAAAACCATTGTTGTATATTATAATCAGTGTTGTATAAAGATAAATATGAATTTATCTAGATAAAGATAAAAGATATAAGGAAATATAATTATCTAGATTAAGATAAAAGATAAATAAAAATGTAATTATCTAGATAAAGATAAATAATTAATTAAAATTTATCTAGATAAAAAAATAGATAAATTTTTATACTTTTATAAAATGTTATAAAATTACTAATGTATCACTGTATCAGTAATGATAATCATCATTAGGATTAAAAAAAAATACTTTGAAATTTATGATGAAACTTCACCTTTACATGGAACTAATTGAATTTAATTGAAATAAAAAATTTAACTGAGTAACTTGAATTTTTGTAGGTATTTATATTTAATTTATTTTATCTAGATAAATTTATCTACATGACTTACATATTTATCTAAGACAATGACTCAGATAAGTCATTTTGAATTCATCTGTATAAGATAAATATATCTAGATAATATACAACACTGATTATAATATATTTATTTTGATACAAATGAAATTGTTTAAAATAGTTGATTGAGGCTAACTGTTACGGGGTGAAATGTTACAATATTTAAACAATAATTCTTTTATATTAATGACATAAATAATATTTATTTTTAATTGTTCTAAACATAGTAGGAAATTACAAGGGGAAAACGAACCCAAATGAGTGAGGTAGGTACCACAAGAGGCAAGCCCGTATCCAGGGGGGGTTTAGGGGTTCAACCCCCCCCCCCCCTCCCCCCGAAATTTTAAAGTAGCTTTATATTTATAATATAACAAAGACTAATTACAAAATTTATGTATAAATTGCATTTATACTTTTCCCAATTTCCCCCCCCCCGAAAATTGATCCTGAATACGTGCTTGACAAGAGGTGTATGAGAATGCAGTGACTGATGTCATTGATGATAATATTAATTTAATAATTTATAATGTTATATAAAAATGTGATATATTTTAATAAAATACCAAATATACTTTTAATATTATAATTAATCTAACTATAAGTAATATTTTTGTTTAATTAAAATATTTTATTTATTATTATTAATTATTATTTGCTACAGACAGTATGGCAATAATTCATTACAAATATTAAGAATATTTGTAGGTATTTGATAAAATAACCAAAAGATTTATAATATAATATAAAGTAGTTAGATTTATGCAAGGCTGGGCAAGTTAATGATTTTTTTTAAACTCACTTAAGTTAAGTTAATATGCATCAAAAGGAAAAAGTTAAAAATTATTACAAATTCTTTTTAACTTTTAATGAAGTTAATAAAAAGTTATTTTTTTATATGTTATCATACTTTATTTTTTACTAACGTAAAACTAAATTATAGTTTATAATGTAAACTATATTATACGACATACAATATTTTTATATAGTATGTATTTTATTAAAGTTTCTTCATTTCTAATACTAATAAGTAATAGTCATCTAAATAATAATTAATTATGTACCTAAAAGCTGAAAATAATTTAATAATTTTCTACCGCTTAGTGTCAGTTTTGAGAAATTCGAAAAATGACCTAAATAAAGTACTAACTAAATCCACTTTCCAACCGGAAACCAGGGGCGGACTGGGCCGGCGGGATACCGGGGAAATTCCCGGTTAGCCGCAGTTCGTATTATATATTGAAAAATAAAATATCAATTTTAGATTCTGAGCGAAGCAGGAATTGGTTTTACAATGAGTGATTTTTTTTGTTTTTTTTTTTTTTTATTCTGAAGACATTTTTACTACCCGAAATAATGCTCCGATTATCACGAATAGCATATGTTTCCGGTTGGAAAGTGGATGTAGTTAGTAGATTTAGGACAATTTTCGAATTTCTCAAAATTGACCATAAGCGGTAGAAAAAACTTCGAAAAAATGACGAAAAAACGGCATTTTTCGCGAAAAATGAAATTTTGACGAATTCGATATCTATATTTCACAATAACTCAGGCAATTTTTAAGATAGAGACCTGAAATTTTTTTTGGATGTTCACATAGTTACTATATATATGTGGTAAAATTTTAGAACCGTTTGGTTAATTTTTTTTACAAAATATAGGACTTTGAATATTTCGTAAAATTATCGTTTTTACGTATATAATGTTTGATAAAATTGTAAATTTTTGGTATTAATTTACCTAACTCTTACCTTTATAATAAATTGGTCCATGATTAAATGGTAAACTATATCATGAACTTGTGATAACTGTTTGTTTTTAGTTGTTACGGCATGAACAAGAAACAACTACAAGTACAACCGAATGAAATTCAAATTGGCCAAAGTCAAAATTATAATAGAGTTGAAAGTTGAACGATTAGAATCAGTCGTTATCGCTGTTTTCGATTTTATTAATTTTATGATTTCCATGAATAAATAATAACTCTATGATCGAATATTCGAATTTATTATCTTCACAATTTATTGTCAAAATTATTAAATTTATAGATTAAGATTAACGCAGAATATCATTAATCAGTATTATAATAATTTATATTCAATTTTTAATAATGTTTGTAATATTATTACTTTATTAGTATAACTTAATGGGAATATTAATATAGAAATAATATTACATTATAATGCGTATTATTATGTCCCGTATTTAGTGAAAACTTTTTTGTAATATAAAATCGTAATAAAATAATATTTCATTTTACTACATGTAATTAGTGATGTGCAAATTCCCGGGAAATAATTTATGGGAAATTCCCCCGGGAATTTTCCGGGAATATTATAATTTTTATAAATATTATCCATTTTTTAATATTTAATTAAATTATTTATTCAAAATATTTCGAAATATTCTTGGGCTTAAGGCATAAGGCATAACCATTATTATACGTATAAGTACCTAAGATGAGTATGGAATTATGGACGATTAATAATTTATAAAATATTGGATAGATACAAATTTAATACTTACTCGTAGTAATATAACTACTTATTATTTACTATTCAGCAGTGTTGGGTAGTAAAGTAACGAAAGTAACTCGTTACTGTAACGGCGTTACTTTTTTTTGTAACGAATCAAGTAATTTTATTACATTGATTTTCGTGTAACGAAAAAGTAATTAGAATTACTTTTCAATAGTAATTTTACACAAATTACTCGTTATTTATATTTTATAATTATCAGAATAATATTGTAATACTTCCAAAAAATAATATTTTATTAGGTACCCGGGTAATATTAAAAGGGAAAAATCTATAAAATAAATTTTATTATATAGTTTTAACTTTATTATTCCTTATTTAAACTTTGAAACAACACGTTATCGCAAATTATTTTTAAATTAATTAATTGTGAATGTTGTTGGATGCATATATTAACGATTCAAAGAATAATTCTTAAAGGTATAAGGTATTGATGTTATTTATAAACTATTTATATGTGACAATAAATTATGACAATGACAGTGTTTAGTATGCCCCTTTAACGAGTAACAACGTCAATTGACGTTTTTCTCTAACTTATCTCTGAGAGTACCGACGTCAATTGACGTTTTCTTGTGATATCCATGGTATCCATCCTTTAATGAATTTTCACGTATAGAAAAAAGGACGTCAATTGACGTCTTCACTAAATATTAACAAATATGTAGCATGTCAAATGACGTCTTTACTTCAAGAATAAAAAGTAAATTTCAAATAATACTTCACTCTCACAGCGTAAATAACAAAAATTAATTCACTCGTTAAAGGGTTAATATTTATTAACTCGTAGTATTCTAGTATATGAGTTTTAATTTTAAATATAACATCTAACATCTGATATAGCGATACAATTATAGATTTATATTTATTACTGCCTACATATTGTTATAGTATTCGATTGATATTGTAAATACATCAGTTTATATTTTATATTACAAATTTGAAATTATGAAGATTATTTTTATAAATTCAATAGATTTTCTACAATATATTGAGATATTAATTCAATATAAAGTATAGAATGTATGTGTGCGTGTAAATACGTGTTATTTATTTATAATGATTTGTAAACAATACATATTGCACTTTGCACAAATAATTTTTCTTTTTTTTTGTAACTAAAAAGTAATCAAGTTACTTTTTTCAGTGAAAAGTAAAGTAACTGAATTACATATTTACTTAAGTAACTAAAGAAGTAATTTAATTACATATTTTTATAAGTAACGAGTAAAGTAATTCCATTACTTTTCAAAAGTAATTTACCCAAGACTGCTATTCAGTATACAAATTGTACAAAAACAATGTTTTATTTTCTAGGTAATGATCATCTAATTAAATTTAAAAGTTTATTTTTAATAATCCTATTCGATTGGAATATAACATATAAGTTAGGCATTTGAACAAAAAAAAAAAAAAAAAAAGAAAAAAGAAAAGAAAAAAGAATGCTATGCTAAGAACAAAAATATGTAATGTTATAAGAACAATTAAAATTCAATTTGTACTATTAATAATTATATAATTACCAAAAAAATAATAACTTATTTCAGCTTTTAAATAATAATTGTCATTTGTCAATACTTTTATAAGTATAAACAATAAAAAAATAACAAAATAATATATTAAGTCATAGGTATTAAATTTGTAATTTTATTTTAATTTTATTATTATTTATTTTTATTAAAGGAATATTCCCTGTTCCCGGGAACATTCCCCGAGAAATATTCCCAGTGGCACATCACTACATGTAATACGTACTTAATAATTAAATATCATTAAAAAAAAAATCTAGGGGGAACCCCCTTACATTCCTCCACCGTAACTACACCACTGTATAAATGATATATTTATTTAAAATATTGAATTACAATAATGATAATATATATAAAATAAATAAAATTATAATTATAAAATATATTAGGTACTATTGGTACTAACTTTTCTTAGGTTAAGTTACTGTAATATTTTGACGTATATTTAGGACGCATAATCGCGTATGCCATTTACGGGAAAAATTGGATAACGTACCAATATAAAAAAATATTTTTAACTAGTAAGTCGTAATCATAATCTACTTTCTTGGTATACGAGACAAAATATTATATTGTTTAACATTGGTGTTAATTAATTATGACGCGCAAGGTGATGGCTGCACGATGAATAATGATAATTTTTTCTCAAACCATACCATGTCGAATCATAATACCTGTATAATCTAATCTGCAGATTACTATGTATAAT
>JAIUCT010000090.1:0-67602 GCA_021307375.1 Tetraneura akinire
AAGAGCATGTTCAATGTTTAGTTTAATTGTGTATGTCAAATGTCAATGAAAATGTTTCAATAATTTTAATGGATGGTCCGTAAGCGTAAATATTAAATAGTAAATATAAATACAACTCCGAACTCGTATAATCGTATCGTATGTCGTACGAGGTTTAAATTTTTGAAAGTGTACTTTGTTCCCAAACAGGAAGTGTTTCCAGGTAAGCTGCCGCCCGGCTGTGGTGGTTGTTAATAATAATTAATAATAATTGTGATGCCATACCACAGAATATAATATAGATACGTATACTATTGTATATTGTAATTTGTCACTATCGTGGGAAGTACAAAAATAATATATAAAATAAATTAATATAACGCCATCTCTTGGCAACCCATATAAATATAATATTAGTAGCCTAATATTCCTATACCATGGGCTATCTGTCTATTCTATAATCAATGGTTTTACCTATCCAGAAATTATATGGAACCTGAAAAAAGCACAAGACTTAATACTAATAAAGTAATTTAGATGCTCTTACGCATTTGTAAAACACTTCCGACAGAAACAGGCCAACTTATAAATCGAAATCCTTCCGTCGGCATTCACTACTTAGGAATAAATAAATTAAGAAAATATAGAGATAATTAAATAATAAATAAATAAAAAATTATAAAGTACCTAATCAAAAATAATAATGGACAGGGGTGCCCGTGAAAAAGCTATAATGTTGATTTTGATATAATTAATAAAAATAAAAAAATATATTAAATTGACTAAATAAAATATCTAATCGAATTATACTAAATTAAAATTATTAAAGTATTACTCACGATTATTTGAAAAAATAAATTTCCAAATAGCAACGACCGATTAATATAATTCAGCGACAATTAAATGGCGACGATCGAATATTGAAAAATTTTTTGAAAAAATAAATTTCTTCAACGGCAACGACCAAATGTTTAATTTAATAAATTTAACTTAATCGACAATAGAAATCACGACGTTAATTGTTCGCGAAAAAAACGAATTTGGAAACAATAACACTCGTAAATACTAAGCACACTTTTAAAAACACTTTCACGAAGTTAAACTGTTAAAACGGGCATGAAGCTCCCGTCCTCATTCAGGTCCTATATAATATAGCCATAGAAAAAGTACTAACCTAACCTTCGACAGCGGCGGCCAAAATCTATCGCAGCGAACCTGCGATCCATCCGATAACGTAACAGATGATTGATAAGAACACGAAAAATGTTCGATTATCTGTGATAATAATCAAATTTTTTTCAAACATTCAAAAAAAATTTCAATAAAAACACTCAAATTAGGACCAAATGACGACCACCATATGTGCTAGGCATATATAAATAATCACAAGTAAAGGGGGAAGCTAATGTGACTAATTTCTAAGTGTATACTACCACCCCTAAAAAGTTCTGAATACATATGAATAGGTACTTTTATAATGAGTCCCCAGAGCTAGAATCCAACCAGAACCGGGGTTCAAATTTTTATAATTTGAAATTTCGACTTCGAATTCTTGTTATGCTAGGTCATAGGAATCATAGTTTTATGTGACGTTTTTCGATTTTTTGACTATTAACCGGTGAAACACGACTCAAAGCCAATATACGATGATAGCAAATAACAAAGTTTATTCGAGCGTACGATTACACGGTGAAACCGCTTGGTCGCCATTACGATACACGAAGAAATCGCGTGTGGAGGGTCGAAAAATGAAAAAATCGCAAATCTGATTTTACATTCTTTATACGACAGGTTGTTGGAATAAACGTTTTATGTGACGATTTACGATATTTTAACATTTTTAATGGGTCCCTAGAGCTAGAATCCAACCGGAATCGGGGTTCAAATTATTAAAATTTGAAATTTCGACTTCGGATTCTTGTTATGCTAGGTCATAGGAACCATAGTTTTATGTGACGTTTTTCGATATTTTGACTATTAAACGGTTTAACACGTCTCAAAGTCAATACACAATGTTAGCAAATAACAAAAATTTTTCGAGTGTACGGCCGTACGATTACACGGTGAAACCGCTTGGTCGCCATTACGATTACTCGACAAAAATCATGTGTGGATGGTCGAAAAATGAAAACATCGTAAATCTGATTTTAGATTCTGAGCGAAGCGAAGAATGTATTGGTTTTACAATGATGTGTGATTTTTTTTTTGTTTTTTTTTTATGTCTGTGTACAAAAATACTACCCGAAATAATGCTCCGATTTTCATGAATAGGATATGTTTCCGGTAGCAAAGTGGACGTACTTGGTACTTTACTTAGGTCATTTTTTGAATTTCTCAAAATTGACGCTATGCGGTAGAAAAAACGGCGAAAAAACTGCATTTTTCGCGAAAAATGAAATTTCGACGAATTCGATTTCTATATTTCACGATAACTCAGGCAATTTTTAAGATAGAGACCTGAAATTTTTTCTGGATGTTCACATAGCTACTACATATATGTGGTATAATTTTGGAACCGTTACATTAATTTTTCTCCAAAATATAGGACTTTGAATATTTCGTAAAATTCACGTTTTTACGTATATAATGTGTGATAAAATTGTCAATTTTGGGTATTGTGGTCTGAAAATTTTACTCAAGTATACTTACATATTACTTAACATCATACTGAAATATTAGAAAAATCCATTGTCACAATTTTTATTTATAGCCGTTTTAAGTTGATATTTTTAGGAAAACGAAAATCTTAGAATCCATACGTATAAATATTCTGAAAACACTTTCACTACCCGAAATAACCCTTCGATTTTCACCAATAGCGAGTTTCAGATGTAAAAGTGGATGTAGATGGTACTTTATTTGCAAGCCCGTATCCAGGGGGGTTTTAGGGGTTCAACCCCCCCCCCAGAAATTTTTAAAGTACCTAGTTTTATATTTATAATATAACAGACTAACTACATATATAACTACGTATAATATAATCATTTATTTTTACTTCATATATTAAAAAATTTTAACCCCACCCCCCGAAAATTGATCCTGAATACGAGCTTGTTTATTTGGGTGATTTTTCGAATTTCTCAAAATTGACTATAAGCGGTAGAAAAAACGAAATTTTGACGAATTCAATTTCTGAAATTAATTAATTTATATTTAAATATATATATTTATATTTAATAAATTTAAAAAAAATTAATTCTTTATATTACCCCTGTCTAATAAATGTAGTAGGTGTTTTTTTAATGTTGAAGATTTTTAAAACTATATAAATATTTTAAATAGTATAAGTTTGTATTCAATATCTTCTTTAGGATTTCTTTATTATTTTTTTTTTTTTTAACTTACGTAATTAAATAATTCTTTTTCAAATTTTGACAATATTTAATAATTATATACTATTTACTTTGTACAAAATTTAAAACAAGAAACTGTTTGTTAACTTGTTATTGGCAGACTTAAACTTTTAAATTCATTTTTAACTTAAATGCTCATTATTAATATTGAATTATGTAGTGTTTATGTTTTATTATTTTTACTTATATATATACATATATATTATATTTTGATTATTAGCATTTACCTAATTTTTGTTCTTGGGTCCCTTTATTGTTTAAAACAATTGCACGGATTGTATATAAAACAATATCCAGTAAACATACCCATTGAGCTTTTTTTAAATGTTTTGTTTCACTTGATAACTATCAAATTATCAAGAAAAAATTGTGGTCGTGAGTAGCTTCTTGTTGTTTGTAGCAATATATATTTAATTATAGTTTTAGTTATTATTATTTTACATATTATAATTTTAATTAATTGTGTCACAATTACCGAACTTACCCATACCCTAAGTACCTGCAACACATTTAAAATCAATTAAATGTGTATCGAGTTTTAACTGATTAGTATTAATCGCTTTACATAATCTTGAATAAATATATTCATTAATGTATGATATAAATATATAAACATATTTTGTCATTTTAATAAACCATCCTGAATAATTTATTAATTTATAGACTTTTATTGATATATATATATATATATATATTTATAATCATTCATATTAAATTTTAAATATCAATAAAGTATATTGAAATAATATTCAAGTTTGAAAAATATTTATATATGTATATATATATATATATATATATATAAATGTATGTGTATCATTTAGAATAATTATCAGCTGTTAGCCACTTATATTAAATATTAAAATTATTTTCTTCTTGCTCATATTCTCATAATGAAAATAATTTTCATCTATTACTGTTTTCTCTTCTTTTTTATTAATTGATCTCTTTAGTTTTTAAGCACATTCAGTTTTTTTTAATAAACTTGCAGCACAAAATCACACAAATATACAATTTGATATTGATAGCGGACAAAAACAAGTAAACAACCATATTTCCTCCACTAATATTTTTTAAATTTTTTACTATTATATATATATATATATAATACCTTGGAATACTAAATTATAATTTAAACTATTTTTGTTTGTTCATTACTATTATGCTCAAAAAAATATATGTATACATATATTTAAATATATATATATATATATATATATACATATATATAAATAAAATACAAATAGTTTTACACCTATAAAAATTTAATTATATTTATCTTTGGTGTTATTTATTTAAAAAAAAATATTAGTAATGAAACAAATTGTTTTTTATATTTGTAAATTTATTATTTTGGTCCTTGGCTGACATCTGTGTTAATGCTTCTTATTTTTGTTTTTACTTAATTTATTTCGTAGGCTGCTTTATTTTAAATTAAATTTAATCCTCTTCCTCTTCAGATTCAGATTCTGAAAATAAATTTTAAATATAAATATCTACTCATTTAAAATTAATAATATATGCAAAAAATTTAGTCAAGAAACTACATTTGTTTATTGACATAGAAAATAGCTGTTCTAGAAATATTATATGCATAATTAATATTCTTATAGCTATCAAATTGACAACTACATAACATAGAAGGAAATCATCAATAACATTTTTTAAAACAAATATTTGTATTTAAACAAGTATAAATTTTATGATTTAGATTTAAACAAAATTCCAATACTTTCTTAATATAATGAAATAAATTAGTGTAAAATCAGAAAACAATATTTTAGATATTTTTTTTTTTTTTTTTACCAATCAAACCTTCTATTAAGTGTATAAACAATAGAGGATGGAACTCAGACAGGATGTGTGAGCACCCAAGGCCACTGTTCATTAATATGTAATATTCCTCAATTAAGCGTTTGATTCTTTACAATAGTAAACAAAGACATCACCAAGACTGAGGCGTATTTATTTTGTTAAATTAATATTCTGGTAGAGAAATTATTTATTAAGAATTAATATAATAAATCTTGTATTCAAATGAAATGATTTAATTGATTCAAATCAAATGTATTCAATAACCAATTTATATCAATATGCAGGACAAAAATATTTAAGAAATTGACATAGTGAAATAGAAATAACAAGTTTCATGTAATAAATTTCAAAAACTAAAAATTAATAATAATAAGACAAAATAGTTTAAACAAAATAGTTGCAAAAAATTTGGTGTGCGAGTTTCCCATAGAAATATATGGTACTGTTTAATTAAATTTCAGCATAATTTAATAAAAAATATATAAATTATATAAATTAATAAAAAATTAATAATAATTAATTAATTAATTAATAATAAATTTATATAAATTATTAAATAGCATGTTTCATGCTATTTATAATTTCTTATTTAAACTAATCGTTTTTAATAAATTCTATTTCCACTGAAAAAATTACAAAACATACAGAAAAAAGACCAATAAATTTTTGTATTTATTGCATGTTTTAAATGTAAAAGCAAAAACATAGGTAATTAGTAGTAAAATGAATATGTTAAATTTGAATCATAAAATATATTAGTTATTTAACAAGTATTATAAGTAAAACTTACTTGATTTAAATTTTCAATTTACAGTTTAAGAACATCTAATGATTCAAATAGACGATTTTTTGAGTGCAACAAAAATTCCTTACACAATGATAAAACTGGCTCGACCAATTGAAGTAATAAATCTACAGTTTTTGTTTATTATTTTCCGGTAATCTAGAACACAGTATTAAGTGACATTATAGTATATTAGAGACTTATGATTGAAGATGAATAGAGTTGAGTTGAATTAAGTTAAGTTAAAAGAAATTTTATTCATATTAATAAATGGTTTTTTGAAAACTAAAATTGTAATAATATTTATTATATTGATTAATGTATTAAATATAAATTATATAATATAATAATAAACTAAATATAAGTTTAATTAAATTAATTATTTTTGTATACTAAAAGAAAACAATTTTATTTAAATTGTCTACATTAAATTATTCTATTAATAAATTAAATATAATTTTTTTAATATTTAATGTTCCATAATAAAGAAATTGTAATGATTATAAAATATTAATATACATAGGTACAACAATATAACAATTAAATATTTACATCTTTATTCCTTAAGTGACTGTATATAATTTTCATTAATTCATTCACTATATTATTACAATCATTAAGTATTCCCTTTAATGATTCTGGATTGCCATATTGAGTTAAAACTCGTTGAGCATATAAATATTCTTGAACAACCTATTGAAAAATGAATTTAAATTATAAATTAGTTACATACATATAAAAGGAAAAATTATATGTAGTTAAATAATAATTATATATATATACCTATATAAATAAATTCAAAATTATTTTTTTTTTTTTATTCAGATAAATTCATTATTTAAGTTCATTGTAATTTTTAATTTAAAACATTTAAATAAAAACATAATATTATTTACTTTATCATAATCCCCTTTTTGCAAGAGTTTATTTAATGTGGTTGGAAGAGTATAAACAAATTGAAATCGTTTTAAAAGTTTATGAGTTCCTGGAAGTTTTGATATTTCATCTTTATCGGCCTGAATATAAAATATAATAATATATAATTTTGTAGGTAAAAAATAAATTTACTATAAAATATTATTTATATACAATGATGACGTAATTGTTTCTGAAGATTTAATAATATCATCCATTTTAGATAGAAGCATTTCCATATCCTCTTCTAAATTTTTAAAATTATTTTTCATCTAAAGAAAATTAGGTAAATTTTTATTTTTTATAAATACCTATATGTATTATATTCATACATGAGATGTTATTAAATTTTGAGTAAAATACGTAATGTATTAAATTTATAATGACTTACGCTTATCTTTTATACATATATTTAAACTTATTTTGGATAGGATAAAAAATAATCTATCACTTTTTATGAGCTCATAAATCTATGTTAACAATTGATTATATTATACCTACCAATTATTAAATTCAAAAAACAGTGTCGTGCGGTTATAATAATGCGCCCTCAAAAAATTCTAATATACTTATAATATTTTTTTTTTTTTACAAAATTTATGATTTTATTATTTTAAAATTTAAATAATAATAATAATAATAATATATAATCTTTAACAAAAATGACTTGAAAATAATTTCACTATTGTCAGAACATATAAAATTATTATTTTATTAATAAATTACTTTTCCAATTGTATCTGTAGCTAAAATAAATTTATTGTAATTTTCATATAAGTCTGCAAGTCTGAATATGAAGATTGAATAGCTTGGTGTATTTCACGTTCATGATCCTGTTGCGTACCAACTACACACGACGGCTGTTGTTGTCATGAATGAATATAGTAGTATAATTGAATATAATTATAATTAACTTTTATTAGAAATTAGCACAATTTAACTCAGTTAACAATTAATTTGGGAAAGTTTTCCCTGAAAGTGAATAAATGCAGAGAGTTTCCTCTTAGTATTCTATGATAAGTCTGTAGTCGTTATTTGCCTGTGAATATCTGTGGTCGTATCGGCTGAAGTGTTGAGTACTGTTCGTCATCTCGGCTATGATGTTGGATGCCGTTGATCGTCTGACTAGTCCTTTCTTAACCCTTCACCTTGTTGTTGTTATTGAATGATGTGTTTTCTCGCATTTGCAAATAACAAGGCTATTACGTACTTATATTTAATCCAATAACATTTTATGATGTAAATAATGTACGTTAAGACTAATTAAGTTATAAAAAATTCAAATGTTTACACTGTATTTACTCGTATATAACTTACTGCCCAGATTTCTGATTAGATTGTTTACTACTAAGACAACTGACACCATACCTTGTGCATTCACCACATGCAGTACAAATCATGCATACAGCATATTTCCAGTTATGTTTTCCTGGTTTGCAAATATCTTCATTCGGATTATTTTTATCACAATCTTCTTCAGATATATCTTGTTCATCAATGGAATTCATTTCAATTCCTGGATCAATACTTGTTATTTCAGGATAGTTTATATTGATACATTAGTTTATAATGTTATTATAAATTCTGTACATTCATATAAATAATACTTAACTATTTTTATTTATTTGAGAAGTATATCACAGCCACATTGTCCTTTATTATTTATTCCAAAACTATAAACATGTCCTTTTACACTCAAAGCAATTGCATGTGCTTTGCCTAAAGCAATCTGCATTATTTTAACATTTTTTAAATCTTTTCCAAGACCTAAAAATAAAATAATTTAATTTAAGTGTACAAATGTAAATTGTATTATAAATATTTATAAAGTTTAATTATTTACCAGTATGTATATCACAATATGTATCATCTTTTCCAAACATATACAAAAGACCATCTTTAGTAACTAATGCTGTTGTACCATTATTACAAGCTACAACAATAATAAATTGGCCGTCAATTGTAGTTATCTTTTTTGGCTTCAGTACTCGTAGTTGCTTTTTATATCTTCCATGATCACCATCTTCACCACGGCGCAGGGTCGGCCTGGCCAAGGCAGCTAGGCAGCAATCGCTGCCTGGGCCCCCGTCTTTTTTTTTTTTTTTTTTTTTTTTATAAAATACCTATAGCTACGTATATTTGACGAGCCCCCAGTGTGAGGGACTGAGGGCTCCCGCCAAATATTTAAATACATACATAATAGTTACAAGGAAAGGAACACGTGACGTTTTAAAGTTTAAGCCTAAAGTTAGAAAAAATCAATTGTACTTTTCATTATATTATTATCTTAGTCAGGTTCTATTGTGCTGTAGTTTGATATTATTTTTACGTATAGGTATAGGCCATAGGGTAAAGGGTTTAGATAATTAATGTAAGCTATTATAAATTATAAATTATTAATTCTGAATGATAATAAAAATACAATTTATTTCTTGGTGTATTTTATGTGGGTATTTTTATTATAGTTCTAGATTGCATAATATAATAATAGTAAATAAGTAAAAGTGAAATTATATAAATATAATAATTAGGGCAGAGGACTTATAGCATTTGCATATTTGTTTTGCGCAGCCGTAAAAAAAGGCCAGCTATATAGAAAAATGTTTCATGTTACGACAAAGCCAAATCTGTAATTTTATGGTGCATATTTTTGCATATTTAGATATTTTTCGGTTTTTGAGACATATTTAACTTATATATGGTTTTTGAGGAAATATTTTGAACAATTTATAAAAATAAATATAAAATTATGTAAAATGAAAATTTGAAAATACATTTAGTTATTCAATGTAATTTTCAAGGTGAAAATATTATTTACTTTGTCCGTAGGTTTTTTTAAAAAAAATTCTAACATATTGCTAATTTTTTTTAGGGTCAGAAGAACGAATTAATAACACGTAATTTATATACATACATTTCAATAAAATTAAGTTAAAAAATTTTGAAAGTTTCATTAAGATTAAGTTTTTATTCATGTGTTATTGGTCGTGGACTAATAGTATAGCCGTAAAATGTATAATTAAATTTAGTAAGTATTTGCAATGTTTCATATTTTAAATATTTTTTATAATTAATCTATATAATAAAATTTTAATAGCATAAAAAAGTGCATATTTTAGAGTTTTTAAGTGCATATTTTAGAGGTTTTAAGTGCATATTTTAGAGTTTTTAAGTGCATAAGTGCTTGCATATTTAGCCTTTTTTTAGGGCTACAAGTCCTCTGCCCTAATAATAATTATCCAAATTGATAACTTACGTATATAAAATATGGGAAGTCTTGATGTCTACAAACAAAAGACCGATATAAGATTTATTTATAGATTACATATTTACATAGATATGTACATTAGATATTATGTTATTCATTTTATAACATTCATTTTATCATTTTATCGTACATTGTGTCGTTTGCGCTTTTGCTAAATGTTCGAGTGTTCAATTATTTAATGTTTCATTTTTGATTTGTTCATATAATTTATTTGTATTAAGTATTTAAATTGAATCAATAAAATGAAGCCCAAAGTAAAAAGTGGTGCTGAAAAACGTCGGTTAAAAGACAAACAAAAGCTAGAAAAAATAGTCTTAGATCAAAAGCAGAAAAAATTAACGTTTTTTTAAAAAAAACCAAGTCGAAAAATAATATATATGAATTAAAATGTAGATAAAATTAAACTTATAGATAACATAGCAAAATCATCCAATGAGTTGTCAAGACTTTTAATATAATATATTAATTGTATTTATTTCATTTTATTTTATTTATTTTAATTATTTTATTCACATTATTATATTTATAATCCTAAATTCTATAATTTCTAATCTATAACTATAATTATTTTATTTAAAATGACAAATATAAATCTATACCTATATACATATATATATATAGGATAGGTATATTACATTTTTAACATTTAATTTATTTGATTATAATAAATACATTTTGTAGTTTGGGGGTTGGGGGTTGGGCCCTTTCAAATAAAATCCTGCCTGGGCCCTTTTGAACCAGGCCGACACTGCCACGGCGTGATACTCCTAAGAAATAAGCTGATCCAATATCACTTAATAATACACAGTGTAAGCCATCATGACTAGCTGCTACTGCTACTACAATTTTACATGGATTAGGCAAGATTAATTCTGACCAAACGGAACGAAAACAATTCATAGCATTTTGTCCATTATATTTAGACCATTGCATTGCCTAAAAAATGATTATCAATAATAAATAAAACGATGAAATTACTCAGTTTTATATTAGGTAGTACTTACTTTTCTAGACTTTACTGATATAATAAAACTATATTTTAAAGTGGTAACAAAAGTTACATCTTCATCAGTTGCATTATTAATCGCACTCTCGGCAGTAATGGATCCCATAATTCAGAAACACCATAAATTTGTACATTACGGCGACTTAATACAAGAGGAACTTCATTGACAAGTTTTCCAGTACTTGGATTAATACTTTTAATCATATAATTATTCTATTGATAATAGTTAAAATAATAATGAGTTATAATTACACTTTAATAGAACAAAAATAATTGAATACTTACAGAAGATTGATCAAGAAAACATAATCTATCCTTATCATTAAATATAGGCTTACATGATGTATCTAATATTACTGATGTGTCTAATTGAATTTTTCCTAATTTCTTATATGTATCTTTATCTAAAAATTATATTTCTTGATTACTATTTTTTATATTATAAATTTTAAAGTATAACATTTTCTAAACAACAAAAAAGCATTGTAAATAAAAATAAAAATATGATTCTAAAAATATTATACTTACTTGATAAAATCCAATACAAACATCACTAGAATAGGAAGACTTGATGTATGACATACTTTAACATATGGATGTCCACTAACTGTACCACCAAAATCAGTGCCTATTTTATGATTTACATCTACAATAAAAAAAAAAATTTACATTACGTATATTAATTTTAAATATAATATAATTTTTAATTATACATACCTTTTAAGTAATTCAAATTCAACGTTACGATTTCCAATGATTTAGGAACTCCATTGGAAATCCAATCGGGTGTTTCATAATCACCATGTGTAAGAACACGAACACATTTTTGCAAACTAGTTATGACTTTTGGTAACTATTAAAATATATATATAATATTATATATTATAACTATATAGTTTATATACCTATTATTAATTTATATTATTATTATAATAATATTATAATAATAATAATAATACTATTATTTTAATATATATTAAATTTATAAATTAACTTACAATTATTTTTTTAGGAGATATATTATGTGGACACATTATTAATGTTGTCAAAGTTTTTAATATTTTACCAGTGTCTCCTCGAACGATTATTAAACTTATAAGACAAGAACATGAAACAGCTTTAAATCATAAGTACCATTCTCATAATTTCTGGTTGCCATATCCAATAAAAGATCATACAATGGATCTTCAAAAACATAAATTATTTATAATTACAACTAACATTTTCTATTCTATTGATATGAATAATAAGCTTACCTATATCTTCTGAAGGTTCATCTTTCAAAGTTACTGGTGATTGATACTGAATGATATCTTACAAAGCCATTAAAGCTTTTGTGCATAAGTCTGGAGAAGACGTTTTACTT
The DNA here is from genome assembly GCA_021307375.1 of Tetraneura akinire. Taxonomy (NCBI): domain Eukaryota; kingdom Metazoa; phylum Arthropoda; class Insecta; order Hemiptera; family Aphididae; genus Tetraneura; species Tetraneura akinire. The sequence goes on from JAIUCT010000090.1 coordinate 12,484, forward strand.
TCTTTTATAAGTTCAAATACACTACGTAGACCAATGCCTACTACCTAAAAAACAATGAACATTATAATTTTTAATTTACGAGACAATTTAAACTAATCTTAGGAATAAAAATTTCAGATGATGAAATCACTTGGGCATTATTAGATGCATGTAGAACTCGGTTGAGTTTTAAGACACATTTAAATTATAAAATTAAGTTTTATATTGGGTATATATTATAGTTCTTATAAGCATAAGAATACTTTGAAAGGATTATTAGGCGTAGCTCCTAATGGTGTTATAACATATGCTAGTAAATTATTTCCTGAATCAACCTCGGATAAAAAATTAGTTGGTCATTGTGGTATTTTACAAATATTACAGCCAGGTGATTTGGTTTTAGCAGACAAAGGTTTTTTAATATCAGACTTAATGCCTCCAAGAACTTCCTTACCTTGTAACCTGACAGTTGTAAGCATTTTTAAATTAATTTATTGCATCTTGTTCGTGTGTTTTACCCCATTCAATAGACTTAACCCCTTCTACTAAATATTTACCTAAAAGAGTTTTAAATAATGAAATTGGATACTATTCAGTTTTGTAGAACGAATTAATTTATGGAAGTTACTAGAAGTTAACCTAAGCTTATGTTTACCTATGATAAAGGCACCATTTAACATTTTTATATTGACCAATAGTTTTAGAAGCTATTTCTTTAATTTCTTTAAAAGATAACTTGCATGACTCAGAAAACATTAGTCTACGATTTTCAGAAGTTCTGAATTCTTCAGAATGAATAATGTGGTCTAAAAATAAAATGTCACTAAAATCTTCTACTGGTGGTTCTGGACTTAATAACCATGAGAATCCTACAGTTTGGTTTGTGGTTAATAATTGACTGTAACATAAGTTTTTAAAATCTACATTATTAATATCCGTAACAGCAGTAAAGTTATTTTTATAAATATCATCAATAATATGGACTTCTTCATCTTCTTTATTAGATTTTTTCACCAACTGCATGCTACATCTGTTACAGGTATATTTTTATGACCATGCAGAAGTATTGAAACCATATGATGGCATTTGGTTTGACCTGTTGGACATGTACAGCTTGCATGATCAATATTCTTATCTTTGAAGATTATCTATAAGAATCATAATAATTTATAAATAAAAATATAGTAAAATAAAAGATAACTTTAATTTACCTGGACATCGTATAATTTGTTTTTCATACTAGCATGCACTTGGCCTTTTAATGTGTCAACTTCTGGTAAGTATTTAAAGTTTGCCTTATAACCTGATACAAATGAATTTTCTCCCTTAGAAAATATTTTATTGTCATTAATAAAACTAACAATAGATGAAAGCTTGATAAAGCTGTTTGAAGTCATATTGTTAGAACTAAAATGTTAGAGACTTTTATAGAATTGCAATTTTAAATTAATATAAATAAACAAAATAATTTTAAAATTCTAAATAGGTCACTTTGAAGAAATGTCTTAAGAAATTAAAACTTGAAAAAAAAATACAAAAAAAATATTTAAATTAAAAAATATAAATACGTATAGTTATAATATATTATAATAATTAATATATTATATACCTACTTAATTTTAACAAGCTTGAATAGGTATAGAGTTTGTATTGATTATACCTAGGTATACCAGAATACATCATATTTGGTGTTTATTATTATAAAACATTATCAAAACACATTTTGATTTAACTCTATGTATAAACTAGTAAACAATATATTTTGATTGGCTAAAAATGTAAGAAATCTGTCTATAAATTGTATTTTTTATAATTTATATTTTACACTCGTATAATTCTTATGGAATGAACCGTGATAACAGTTTGTTTTGAACCGTTCTCCTTATCAACCGTAAATGTGACGTCATTACTATTTGTGTCTAATATGTACCTATAAGAACTATAATTAACCTATTTTTATAAGTAATCAAATTATATTTATTTGGAATATTACATTTTAAACCAGATTCAAACAAATTAAAGTTTTTAATGATTATCAATAAATGTAGTAATGTTTAACATTAAATATATTTATATTATATATTAATATATTTATATATATATATATATATATAGTAGATAAATATAGTATATATATATATATAGTAATATAGTAGATATAAATATATAATATATTTTATTTGTTTTTGATGAATCTCTTAAAACTCCTGAAATCGTAAAAGTTATAATGTTTAGTTGGTTAAATTTTAAACCAAACATATATGGCATAATTGTTTGTTTTACAATATTTTGGTTGTCCACTTGTGTTTTCATGCTTCATGTTTGATTCATGTAGCCCTGGTATCAGTAATACTGTAGTCCAATTAGGTTTAAGCCATGTAATTTGATGTAATTCATTTTCATATTATACTATAAAATATAATCATTTTCACTAGATTTATAATAGGAATAATGTTGAAAATCAAAATTGTTATAAATAATTACACATTTTTCACATATATTAAATATTTCAAATTAATTTATGTTGCATTCTTTGTCATATTTTATACTAAAAAATTAATTATACATAGAAAAATTAGAGCTCTATAATAAGGGTTAAAAAACTTACCTAATTTATATTATGGTTGGTAGTTGTAACTGTGGTTGTAATATTTTGATAGCTATATTAAATAAAATTTACAAATTTAGTTACTATTACTTGGTAATATTTAGGAATTATTTGATTTTTATTCCATATTATTATCTTGAAGATATTTTTATGAGTTTATCTATATTTGATTAAAATGTTTAGAATACTATTAATAAATTAAGTGTAAAAGAGAAATGAAGGATAAATGATTGTTAAAATAGGAATTATATATCGTGTTGTACTCGAAGATAAATTTTTTATTCATTTAGAAAATGATAATTTACTAGCAAAAAACGCCAGTATTTTGGATCAAGTATGATCAACATTATGCATATTCTGCATTTTGATCCACACAACAATCTGTTCAATTGATTACTTTTGGGCCCAAGATCTGCTTTTTCCAGCAATGAATGCCGTGTATAGTTTAAAATGATTGATTCATATATGTCCAGAGCAGGAAAATTTTCCTATAATATTAAACCTAATGTTCATGATTCAAATTTTCATCAATTAAAACCATTGTAAGCCCGATTACTTTCCTGAAGATACAGAACCTTATGGCATTTTTTTAGGTAAAGAAAATAATATGTTAAAATAATTTATACCGATTGAAGTTCAAAAAGATTCTTCCATCAAAGAAGATTTAGTTGTATGTATAGCTCCTGATAATTATTCTGGTATTCCTGATACTTATCTAATATAATTTATTGCATATCATACATTGTTGGGTGTTTGCCATTTTGTTGCATATGATATTGGTATCCATTACAGAGTTCTACAATTGTTAAAGTCAATCATAGGCCATAGAGAACTGTACAAATATTTTTCTACACTTACTTGGCAATTCCCTATAATGGCTTTACAAATGAAAAAGTCAATTTTATTAAAAGAATGTAAACAAAGAACACATGGTTATGCAAAACATAGTATTTTATTACCATGGGACCAATACTTAGTGTTGAATAATTATAACCAATTAAATGTTTTAAGAAACTTTTCTTTATACATTTGAAATGAAGAAATGTTTAATAATCGTTTGTCAAGAAAATCCTAATGAAAAAAACATGTGAGAAAACCAACAGGACTGTACATAGTATTTCAAATGAACAAATAATAAACAATCAAATATCTACTAATTTAGGATCAATACACGAGTTGGAAGAAGTATGCGAGAATTGGTGGTAAAGATGATAAATCTATGGCAAGGTATTTGATTAAGTTTGTTAATAGTAAATTGTTGAGCTTATGGAAAACTAAATCAAAACACACAATTTTTATGCAACAAATAACACTGTGATTAAACTGTAAAAAAATTATTGGTAATTTTATTTTGAATATTATGTTTAAATATAATTTATATGTATATTTTTTTATAGAATATTTTATACAAAATCAAATATATTACTATTTTTATAATTTAAGTAATATTTGTGTTGGCTTATTTTAAACTTCAGCTTTATAAACATGAATGATGTAATTTATATATATATATATATATATATATATATATATATATATATAAACAAGTAAAACTAAAATACTTTAACCAATCCGTTGGAAAATCACAGTGTTCAACAATCCGGTTTCTAACAATGTTCGATCACTATTGTCTAATGTTTTGGGAGGATATGATGATTGCAATTTGAATGGCTTAGAAGTGAATCTTGGTCTAGCACTGATATAAAATTTAGTTTAGGAAATGGTATAAACCATATTAAAACTAAAATAATAGTTATTACCCAGCCTTATATAATGAGATATAGAAGTAGTATGTTTGTATAATCTAGACATGGGGTACATGTCACTTAAAAGAATTGAAACAGTTCTTAGAATATAAAAATTATACTTACATTTTATAAATTAATTTAAAAAGGATACGCTATGATGTAACAACAAATATCTCCAATAGTATGATTATGGTTGAATGTAGCTACACGTTTTGTACCATCTACTAATCTGATATGTAATGAAGTGGTAGGAGCATCTGGTGTTAAAGGAACTTCTGCCCGAACAGCAGCTTCATTGGCAACACCACTATATGAAAGAACTTCTTGTGGAACAGAGTTCCCAACAACTTCTGGTGCTAGGCTATGAATTAATAATTATGTAATAAATATATGAATATACAAAAATTGTTTAAGAAATACCTTCACAATAAATGACCAGACCCTCCAAAAACTTTTTTCATTGGTTTAGATGGTACATATTCTTCATATTTATGATCTTCAACACTGACATGAAGTTCATCTTCACTAACATTTGCCTCTTTCAAAAGTAATGGAGGAATTTCTCTAAAATAACAATTGTTACCAACTATAAAATTTTATTTTAGCTGGATTCTGTTTAAATATATTTTTATCTTTAATCTTGCAATATAAATACAAATTTTCATGTAATACTAATTATTTATTTAAAAAAATATAAAATCTCTAACCCTCTTGCTACGAAAAGTAAAATTTCCCTGTTTTCTGGTTGATCAATACTATGCAATTCACCATCATTGATAGGGAATCCTTCTTTCCAAAGTTTTAATACAACTTCTTCTTAATTTGATGACCGTTTCATAGTAGAATTATGAGATGGGATGACTAAAATTAATATATAAGTAAAACATAAATAATTTAAGACTAACTAAATTTGTTAAATTAACCTTCTGTGTCATTTTCATTTTGACCCAATTTATAACCAGTGCCAAAAAAATATGATGCACCATTTTCATGAGCAGAACTACCGCTACCATCTGGTGCTGAAGTACTAGCATGTCTAAATAAATTACACATTATATCTAATACATTTTAAAATGTTTACAACTGTAATTTACTTTTGAGCAGTTTGAAACATATTTGTAATATCTGTATTGTTGCGTGGAGGTCCAATAACCTGATGACCACTTTTAATTGATCCACCTGCATAGAATCTTTGACCTTCTTTATCATCACTATCTTTATCTTTAACTTCAGCATTCTTCAACAAACTGAATGTCATAATTCTATGAATATATAAATACAACATGATAATTTGTATACTAAACTGAAGGTATATTTATGAATAGAAAATCAAATTTGGTGTATAGGCATCTAGATTGGGGTTGCCATTTCTTAGGCTTTGCTGATGTCTTGTAACTCAAAACACTTGCCATTGGAACATCCTGGGTCAAAGCAGTTAGGCATTGAAGAAGCCTGAGCTGCAACATTAACTGATGATTCATTGTCTGGTCCATCGTCATCAAAACTGGCCAACGCAGACTGAAAAATGTAACGTTATATTAAAATTATTAATATTTTAACCAAACAAATAACAGTTAGTACAACTATTGTCATTACTTCTATGTCCCATGCGGCAAACACCAAATAAAATTTGGCTCTTTCTACATCCGCTTTAGTAATTCCAGAGAATTCGTTGACCTTGTTACTCTGTCCTGAATCGTTCATTGTGCAGATGTCGTGAATCTTTGGACAATTGAAAAATTAATACTTCACAGTCTCTATTTTCTGTGCGCAATAACGGTAATTCTGGTGTTATATATAATAACATATAACTGAATTCGTGTTTTCCAAAAGAAAACCGTTTGTTAAACGAGTCTTCCTGCACTTTTAAAATTAAAACAAAAGACAACGACCGAAATGAAAATGGCACGGTCAGTTCATCTCGGAGATAATGTTACCCACAAAAACGCTTGTAATCAATATTTATTTTTTTGTTTTTAAAATTCGTGACGTAACCTAAAATATTTAAACAGTGTTGATAGAAATGGAATTCGTCAAAGAAACCAACGTTGAAACTTTTTAGATCCACTTCAAAATTTCAGTGACAATAATTTTTAATTACAAAATAATTACAATTTTATATAATTACAAAAAGTACAATAATTAAGTAACGTATTTTCTATAACGATCCTAATGATATATTCGTTTAAATCGAAATTGTGTACGAATGTGTAACAATATTTTAATTTACGTACCGTGTATTCATGTTTATACTGAATGATAATATTATTATTATTATTATTATTACACAGACTTCTATAATGTGTATTATAGAAGTCTGTGTATTATTATGATATATATCTCAGCTTGTGATTAAATGTTTATTGTTTATTTGTTTACCAATCCTAAATACAGTGATGGTGTTCGCGCAAGTTGGCGCTTAAATATTCCCGCGGCTAGTGGTCAGATGACCGACGGGAAACTGTCGCGAATAAATATAATCAAATACTATAAACGTTAATCGTTTATAGTATTTGATATAATGTCGTTCGGGGAAGCTATCCCCACCGCACCAAGGTCACGTGATTAATCCGATATAGGCTGTTGTTTTTCGTGAACAACCGGCTCGCATAAAAGCATACCACATGGTTTGCTAGAGACCCATACGAAATAACGAGCCTCCATTGGCTGTATTCGTCATTGACAACAGATAACATTTAGATGATGATAATAGTAAATTGTTAATAAAATAATATGTTATAATTTGTTTCCTATTTGCAACACTTAAACGAAAGTGTCATTTATTTTTATTATTATTTGATTTATCATAAAATATCTATAATCTACATATTATATAAATAATCTTTATAAAAATAAATGGACTTACATGGTTCTCTAAGCTGTTAAGAAGAAGATTTGAATGGAAGTCTCACGATTCACGAGTACAGGAAATAAATAGTAATTCATAACAAGTATAATAAAATATATGTTTTGGTATTTTAATATTATAATTTTAAAATATTAATAGAAGACACAATGTAAAACCAATACATTATTCGCTTTGTCACAATCATAAATACAATAATTACACATAATTATAATATAATTTTTACTAAATAAATAATAAGCTAAATAATACAATTTTGGTTTATCAATCAGTATTAAAATTCACAATATGTATAATAATAATAAATTGTTAGTTCCATAAAAATGTTATATTAATAATAATAAATGTCAATTTTTGTAGTACAATTTGTATAAAAATAATAGTTGTAAGTTTTTAAATCTATACCTAACATAAAAAAATTGTGTAAAATTCAAAATACGTGTAAAGTTACATATAGTCACATATAAAGTGTCTTAGTGTTTTCTCGTTCACATTATATCCACTAGGTACCTATATCAGACCATGAACTGAAATAATTTCTACATACATCCCTTATGTTGACAAGAATATTATGTATTAATAGTTAATTACCTATCATTAATCAATTATAATATCATTATAAATTATAGTGTTGAAATATTAAAAAAAATTTAAAATACAATCATAATAAAACAGATTTCATGTAACATTGTAATATTAATATTATTCATTAATATTTATCATCCAAGATTTCTTATTGTTCATAATGGATTTTTGAAAGACTGTCAGGTTTATATAGTTCTACAACATATACTAATGTTTTAGCAAATTTTTTTTTAAGTCCTACCTTTTAATTTTATTATGTATTTACGATAGACCTAATCATTCATACTACAGTATATGTTACTCTTTTTCAACCTATATACCAAGATATAGATTTGAATTTACAAAGAGTTTTAACAATGATGATTGTAACTTACTGACAATTTTAAAATGAAATATTACATAAAAATCAGTTTTTTAATGGTTATTATTTATTGTATTAGTATATAGTATATTTACAGTAAATTTGAAATATTCAACTCATAAATAGAAATACTAATTATTTTATATGAATCCTTTATGGTTTACAATTTTACATTGTATATTCAATTCAATAATAAACATTATATAATGTTTAAATATTATTTATAATTAGGTATAATAAACTAATAATAAGAAATTGTACCGAAATATATGTAGAATATATGCAAATATATTGATGTAGAAAAATTAGAATATTTTAATAATGAACCCTTTTTTAATTTAAAATATAATTTAATTTTTATAAATCTAACATGATAATTATATATTTTTTTTATCCATGACAATAAATAATGTATAATATATGCTTTTACTATGATTAAAAATCAATGTTTTATACCCAATAATGCTATAGTATAGTCAAGTTGATTATAGTATATATTTTGTATTTTATAATGTATAATGTATTTGTTTATTTTATTACCTATATTTATAGCAAAATATTTTGAACTTTTTTCAATTTTTATACATTTAAACAGTAATATACCTAATACCTATAATTTTTTTTCAGAAATTGTTTTTAGATTTTATAGGTATTTATTTTTATAAAGCTTAAATATGTCAAAGAGGAATAATGAGGAGGGGGCTTCTGAAGAACCACCCATTGTAAATGTACAATTTGAACCAGTTCGTCTCGGCCCAATTTCTACAATGGAAGAATTAGATATGAAAGTATTACAATATCAAAACAAAAAACTAGCACAGGTTTATATAATATAAAAAGTGTATAACACAATTGTTTTTTTAACTCATTTCAATATTGTAAATTTAATTTTTAGAGATTAGAACAACGAAATAGATTAGAAGCAGAATTGAGAAATAGAATAGAACAATTGGAAAAACGTCAAACCCAAGATGATTCTGTTTTAAATGTTGTAAATCGTTATTGGAATCAATTGAATGAAGATATCCGTGTTCTTTTACAAAGATTTGATGCTGAAATAACTGATGAATTAGAAAGCAAAAGTTATTATTATTTTTTAACTTTAAATCATTTTTATTATGTTCCTTTGTTAGTGTCCATGATAAATAATAAATTTAGTTTTTAATACTTTTTTTATTTTACTTTATAATTGCCATACAAATTTTACTCACTAATGGCAATAGATATGCAATGTAAATTACTAATAAAAAATTAATAAGTCTTTAGAATGAAATTTCAGAGTTGTTAACCTGATAATAATAATATGAGTTTCAAGAGAAAATAAACCAATGTAAATCCATATATTTTTATATTATAAATATAAAAAAAATATTTGTATTTTTAGATGAGAGTGAAGCTACTACATCATTTTTAGTTCAGTTATCAACATGGGATAAAGAAGAATTAGATGAAAAATTAGCTAATAGAGTACAAGTATCTAAACATGCAGTAGCAAAAGTTATACAAGCTTTTGATAGAGTAATGCAAAGAAATGAAAAAATAACTCTTGCCCTTAAAGGAAAATTTGAAGGAGGTAAATAATATATTACAAATTAAATTATTTAAAATAGTCAAAATTAATTAGTGTTAAAATATAAAATTGTGCAGTTAATGAACATATATCCAATATTATTGGGATATTAAATTTAATTTTTTATAACACCATAAATATTAATTTAAATAGATGAAGCTCCAAATATGGATGAAACAGTCCGACAAGCCAATAGTGAATTACAATCTGAAAATCAAAAATTACAAGCTTTAAATACATCATTACATAAAAAATATCATACAATGTCTTTGAAGGTAATTGTATAGCAGTGGCGTATCCACGGTTAGGTTAGGTTAGGTTAGTATGTACTTAATTATAATCAATAATAAAATACGATTAATGGTATCAATCTATTAACTACTTACTATGAACGTTGTAACACACAATTAGTCGTGTAACATTCATTTTTGTAACACTTTACCCTTTTTTTTTTATGAAATAAGTAAATAACAAAAACAAGTTTTATTTTTAACTAATTTTTACCTACAGTTTTAAAAATGAGTAATAAAAAAACGTGTACAAGGTAGATTGTTTAACTTCTTCAGCAAAAAATCTAAATCTGTAAGTATTCTAAGAATTCAAATTATCTCATTCGCATTATGTTTTTAATAAAACACAATTTTGTAGGAATTACTATAAACAGTTGTTAAATAAATTATTCATTTAATAAAGGTAAATAATAAACTAATAAATAATTTTACTGGGTAAGATTTAAAAACGAAAATGATAATTAATACATTTAACTAGTTTTGCTTTTTGCTTTTATTTTAAGCTGCATGATATATTAAGTTATATATTATTCAGTAGAACTGTTAAATATTTAAATGCTAATCTTATTTTTAACCGATCTCAAGACATTCAATTATTATTCGAGTACCTATTTACTGGAAATAATAATTGAAGGGCTTGCAGCAACAACCAGATAAATCCACTTTTTGTAATTTTTCAGGACAAAGTAAATTTAGTTTAAATTAAAAAAAAATTTGATATTGAAATATTGTAAGTCAAAGTTGAAGGGAGCATGGATCTATCTGGTTGTTGCACCAAAAAGCACTGTATTTTTTTAGGTACTTAAATAAAGTTAATTATACTCTTAAATTTTGTAGCATTTTTAATGTTATGGTCATGTAGAAATACTAAATAACTTAAGTCTCTAAAAAAGTCATATCATGATACCTGTGTTATTATTTTAGTAACATATGAAACATTAACAGATTATACTAAGTAATAACATAACAATAGGTATTTAAGTATATAACATAAATATATTTTTCTTTTCTTTTTTTAAACAAATCAATAGATTATACAAAATTAAAACATAAGAATAAACTTTATACGGTATTACTGATGATATGGTACTAGATAAGTTTTCGAACAGTGTAAAGCTAGATGACTAAAATTAACAATATGATGAAAATAATAATTTTTTGTTTTAAAATTTTAAATATAGTTGTTTTAATCACTTATTTTGCAGTTATTTTCTTTTTTTTTTTGTAACTGTTCAGCCCCCCCCCCCCAAAAAAAAAAAAATTTCTTGGATACGCCACTGTTGTATAGATATTTTAAATTTCATAACTGAATAAATATTATTTAATATTATTGTATGTTATTATTTTAGTTAGTCGGTTTACAAGATAATGTAAACTGTAAAGAAACAGAAGTAGCTGAAATGAGAAATCAAATCGAAGAATTACAGTATGAATATCAGAAAATTTTAGATAGAAATTATAAACTAGAGACACATTTAGCTGAAGCAAGAGATAAATTGAAAGGATTAGAAGCATTACAAATTGATGACAAAATGATTCCAAAACATAATGCGTCAATTACTCAATCAAATTTATCATTACAAAAAGTATGTTTGATTAACTTTAATTAATTTAAATATTGGATATAATACTCTAAATTATTTATTTTTCCTAAAATGAAATAATACATTTTAATTTAATATTTTGATACTTAGGTTGAAGAATTACAAAAAGAAAATGAAGAACTTAGAGAATTAAGTAATAATCGTCTTCAAGAACTTGATAAGTTACATCTACAACATAGAGAAGCCTTAATGGAAGTTGAAAAACTTAAAATGGATGTATGAATATTTACTTATATTATTTTGTATTAAATATTTTAATTACAATTAATAATTTTATTTTTACAATAGTTAAGGCAACTACCTGAAAGTGTAATAATTGAAACAACAGAATATAAATGTTTACAATCACATTTCTCAGTCTTATATAATGAATTTATGTTGATGAGAAATCAATTACTTGAATCAACTGGATTGCTACAAAACAGCAAAAATAATCATTTACGTCAAATGGAAGTAATGGAGGTTTGTTGTGTTTATTTAAAAAAAATAAACTATGAATATTTTAAAGTCAATAATTCCTTTTTTTAATTAATAGTTTTATATATTTTATTATAATTCTTAAAGTTTGATTTTGAAGAAATATTAAATTTTTAAGTATCATTATGAATTAATTACAGAGTGATGAATTATCAGCTCAAAAAATATTACGTGCAAAATTGATGAATTCTGAAGATGTTAATGCACAATTACGTAAAGAATATGAAATGTTACATATTGAGTTTGAACAGAATTTAGTGGCTAATGAACAAACTGGCCCTATACATCGAGAAATGAGACTTTTGCTATCAACTTTACAAAATCATTATAAGCAACTTATATGTGAATTACATAGATATAAACGTAAATATAAAGATGCCAATGCAGAAGTACCAAAGGTAAATAAATTAATTATACTTAATAATTTCAAGTTTTATACTTCATATTATTATTCATTTTTACAGTTAAAAAAAGAATTAGAAGATTTCAAATTAAAATTAGGTCAACAAATTACAGCTGCTGTTCAAGATTCTAAAGAAGGATTATTAGACTCTTGTAAAGAAGATGAGAGTGGTTGTTTAAATGAAAATTTTAAAGAAGAATTTTCACTATCTCAAAGTATTATGAAAAAAAATGATTTAGAAGTAATAATTGTATTTTTGGAGGTTTCCTATGGATAATGAACAATATAACTTTTTGTTTTTTAGGGTATATCTCAATTGATAGATGAAAATATTCAAGTTGATGAAAAAGTAGATATAAAAAATATAAAAAAAGAACAAATTAAAGATGGTCAACAAACACCTAATGAAACAACAACTCCAGATCAAAAAACCATCAATCAAAAAGACATTGTTAAGCATTGGGAAAGTGAAGCTCTTAGGGATTTAAAAACTCAACTTAAGTTAGATATTAAAAACAAATAATTTTTAACATATTAAATTTTCATATAAACATTTAACATGTGATTGGTATGATGACAATATTGTTGTTGAAATATGTATACAATAATTAAGTATCAATTATTTGATTTGAGTGGGTTTTTAATCAAATGTTAGATTGTCATTTAAAAAAAAAAAAAAAAAAAATGTAGTTTGGTTGCATGCATGAAACTTATCAATATATGATTCTAATTACATAAATAGGTATAAAATTAAGTTTGTAGTTTCTAAAAAAGACAATCATTCAAATACAATGTGTCTTTGTAAAGTTATAAAGTGTTTTTAATTATCATAATTACACTATTATTATTTACAATTTTACACAATGTTTAGTAATTTAAAATTTTAATAAATATAACCCAATCACATAAATAATTGTGAGAAATTATAATATCTATTTGAACGTTTCTGTATAAATGTATTTGATTGTCCACATTACACAATATATTCATTGTTTTTATTTATTTAAAATATATTATAGAAAAATAAAAATTTTGACATTTAGATTTAGTATAAAGTTCTGATATGTATTATCAAAGTATGATCAAATATATTTTTAATGCCCTTTCTAGTCTTTTTTTATAAAAGTGTATTACCTAACAATGGAATTTTAATTTTTATCATATTTTAAATAGTTAACTTTTTGAGACAATACATTCTATGTAATTGACATCTTTGTTTTTCCCCTATAGGTTTTAGTTTTAATTATCCATTGAATCTCAATTTTAATTTCATTCTTGGTAACAACAAAATTATTTAATTGTTATAGAAAAGCAGTAAATGATCAAAAAGAAATGAAATTATTGTTAGACATGTATAGAGGAGTAAGTAAAGATCAAAGAGACAAAGTTCAATTAATGGCAGCTGAAAAAAAACTTCGTGCTGAACTTGAAGAAGCAAAACAGGCTTTAAAGGAAATTCAAGTTAGATAATAATTCAGCTTTATTTTCTTTAGATATTTGAATTTTCAGCCATATTGATAATTAAAATTTAGGAAGGAAAACGTGAAGATAAAAAATTAGCTGATGAAGATGCCTTACGAAAAATAAAACAATTAGAAGAACACATTGTTCAGCTCCAAAAACAAGTAGCAACCCATAAACAAGTATGGTTTTTGTTTTAATATTATTTTTAAATTGTAATCTATTTACATTTTAATTTTAAGGAAGAAGAAGCAATGCTAAGTGAAATGGAAGTGACTGGTCAAGCATTCGAAGATATGCAAGAACAAAATTCCCGATTAATTCAGCAATTGCATGAAAAAGATAACGCCAATTTCAAATTAATGACAGAACGTATAAAGTCTAACCAGTTGCATAAATTAGCTCGTGAAGAAACTGATACTCTCAAAGAATTGGTTAGTCGTAACTTGTTTTGAGTAAATATCTATACAATATTTAGTATAATATAATTTATTAATTTAGATTAAAACATTAATGAACCAAGTAGAAATGACAAATACAGTGGTTCGTAAATTAGAAGAAAAAGAACGAATACTACAAAATTCGTTAGTAATAGTTGAAAAAGAGTGTTTAATTAGACAGCAAGCAATGGAAATGTACAAACGAAAAGTTATTGAAAGTGCACAATCTGCTGCTGACCTTAAATTACATCTTGGTAATTATACATTGATATTTTTTATTATTAAAATTTGATTTAAAACATCTAAATTCAAATATTATTTTTTAAAGATAAATATCATGCACAAATGAAAGAAGCACAGCAAGTAGTAACAGAAAAAACTAGTGCACTGGAGGCTGAAGCATACAAAACTAAAAGACTTCAAGTAAATTAATTCACTTTTTAAAAGTTCCAAATATTTAATTAAATTTTAACATTATAGGAAGAAATAGTACAATTAAGGGGGAAAACTGAACGTATGAAAAAAATTGAACAAGCTGGATCGTTAGATGAAGTTATGATGGAAGAGATTAGAGAATATAAAGAAACACTTACGTGTCCATCGTGTAAAGTAAAACGGAAAGATGCTGTATTGACAAAATGTTTTCATGTTTTTTGTTGGGATTGTTTACGCACTCGTTACGAGACAAGACAAAGAAAATGTCCAAAATGTAATGCAACGTTTGGAGCCAACGATTATCATAGAGTGTATCTTGGGTCGTAGAAATAACACTAAAGATACACTAAAAATCAGTGCATCAATCAACAGATATAAAAACCCTACTATTGCTATATTTTAATGTACTGTAATCATAATGTAAAATATTTTGAATTATTTTTTATGGTTAGTCATGTATTTAAAAAAAAAAAGACACACATCATTGTGAAACCAATACATTCTTCGCTTCGCTCAGAATCTAAAATATATAAAATATCAATATTGTATTTTTTATATTCTGTAACAATTTGTGTTTATTACAAAATTATGTTTTTTTTTTTTTTTTTTTAATTTTGATGTATTATACAATAGAACAAAGTGAACTTGATGGTAAAAACTATTTTATATTTTACTAAAATATATTTAAAAAAAATATTCTTCAAGAATTTTGTGTTCCTAAATTATAAAAGCCAAAAAATAGGAGATAATTTCTATTAATGTACTTCATTTGACTCTGGTTCCAAATTTGCTAATCAACTATGTCTGAATTCGTTGAAATTTGAAAAATGCCGTTTTTCGTCATTTTTTGGTCGTTTTTTCTACCAGTTAGGGTCAATTTTGAGAAATTATAAAAATGACCTAAATAAAGTACCAACTACATCCACTTTTCTACCGGAAACATATGCTATTCATGATAATCGCAGCATTATAACGGGTAGTAAAAATGTCTTCATACTTCAAAAAAAAACAAAACAAAAAAAAAGGCACATCATTATAAAACCAATACATTCTTCACTACGCACAGAATCTAAAAAACTGAACAGAACAAATTCATAAAATAAAATAAAAATCTTACTTTATTCACAAAAAAAAAAAATATGTATATATATATATATATAATAATTACAAATTTATACTTTATTATTAGCCATTAATATATTAATATATTAAAAAAAAAAATGATTCTGAGCGAAGTTCAGTCAGATAATGTAGGTATTGATTAATATATTGCCGTTTTTTCGTCATTTTTTCATCGTTTTTTCTAACGCATAAGATCAATTTTGAGAAATTCGAAAAATGACCTAAATAAAGTACCAAGAACATCCACTTTCCTACCGGAAACATATGCTATTCGTGAAAATCGGACCATTTTTTCGGGTAGTACAAGTGTCTTCAGTCATTAAAACAAAAAAATAAAAATATCAATTTAAAACAGCTATAAAAAAAATTGAGACCATGGTTTTTTTTTTAATATTTTGATATGATGATTAAGACATAAAAAAAAAAAAAAAACAAAACGGCGGTCACCCATCCGCTGTCGATGCCTGGCTACGGTGCTTAACACCGAGATAGCGTTCGGGAATGTTTCGCCGACTACACCAAACGCATCTCCCATAGAGCCATGTTTCTGTGAATGCCGTTTTTTCGTCATTTTTTTCATAATATTTTCGTTTAAACTAAAAATATCAACTTTAAACGGCTATAAAAAAAAATTGAGACTAGGGATTTTTCTAAAATTTTGAATTAATGATAACTAATATATAAATATACTTCAGAAAATATTGCTAATTTTATCAAACATTATATACAAAAAAACGAGAATTTTACGAAATATTCAAAGTCCTATATTTTGTAGAAAAATGAACTTAACGGTTCAAAAATTTTATCACATATACATAGTACCTATATGAACTCCCAAAAGAAATTTCAAGTCTCTAACTTCTGCCCGAGTTATCGTAAAATATTGAAATCGAATTCGTCTAAATTTGAAAAATGCCGTTTTTTCGTCATTTTTTTGTCGTTTTTTCTACCGTTTAGAATCAATTTTGACAAATTCGAAAAATTACCTTATTAAAGTACCATCTACATCCACTTTTACACCTGAAACCTGATCCTCGCTATTCGTGAAAATCGAAGCATTATTTCTGGTAGCAAAAGTGTTTTCAAAATATTTATTTTAACAATTTTTATTTATTTTAATATTTATTTTATTTATTTAAACGTATGGATTCTAAGATTTTCGTTTTACTAAAAATATCAAGTTAAAACAGCTATAAAAAAAAATGTGACTAGGGATTTTTCTAACATTTTGATATGATTATAATTAAAATTTATATTCGATTAAAACCGTTGCGAAAAATCGATTATATTACAATAATTCAGACATTCAGTGATAAAATGACATGCCTCTTAAAATTTTTAAAAGTTTTGTATAATTGAATAGGTACAATATATAAAATAGTTTTCGGATGCTACTCAGGTTTACAAATTTATATATACATTGTGTTAGTAAAAATCAATTTCAACTATATATAAAACCTTTGTATGGGTAGGTAGTAGGTACCTACTGAGTTTCTGAAACACTTAATTATTTGTTATACAATAAATTAATTTTACTCATTTTAAATTATTGGCATCTATAATTAATATCTTTATAAATGTTATCGTTAGTCTACACCCGGTATATGCTCCACTATCGTGTTAGATCAAAAAAATGAATAAATGAATAAATACCTAAATAATTAAATAAATTACATGGGCGCCCATATGGGGGGGCAAGGGAGGGACATGTCCCTCCCCTGGAATAAAACATTATATACATAAAAACGAGAATTTTACGAAATATTCAAAGTCCTATATTTTGTAGAAAAATTAACATAATGGTTCCAAAATTTTACCAGATATACGAGTATATAGTACCTATGTGAACACCCAATGAATTTTTTTTCAAGTCTTTAATTTTAAAATTGCCTGAATTATCATAAAATATTGAAATCGAATTCGTCAAAATTTCAGTTTTCTTGAAAAATGCCGTTTTTTCTACCACTTAGGTTCAATTTTGAGAAATTCGAAAAATGACCTAAATGAAGTACCAACTACATCCACTTTCCAACCGGAAACATATGCTATAATTCGTGCAAATCGGAGCATTATTTCGGGTAGGCTTCATACTTAAAAACAAAAAAAACAAAAACAAAAAAACATAAAAGACACACATCATTGTAAAACTAATACATTCTTCGTTTCGCTTAGAATCTAAAATGTTAAGTGTTCGATTTATCTAATATATACTCGTATATATATGTATAATATATTAAATTAAATTATTACCTATTTGAATAATAGGTAATTCAATTAATTACTTTTATGATTGAATAATAATTAATATTTCTCATAATCTTCCAGTTCGGTTTACATAATGTAATAGTATATTTTGAAATTATATATATATTTATTTCTATTATATTAGAAAACTATTTCTATCTCATGGCTAAACCTATTTATAAATAGATGAATAAATTAAAATTTTGTCCCCCCTTGAAAATTTTCCTATGGGCGCCCTTGATAAATTATGTTTATTTTAAAAAATTACTGGAGATGCTTTTCAATATTAAAAAAAAAATAGAAATTCATAATTATCCTAACCACTTTACTTTCAATATAATACACATGATATGTTCATAATACGAGTATTTTATGAATAAGTTTTTTTTAAAAAAAAAATAAATAAAAAAATATTCTGTCGAAGTCGAAACGTAGGTAAACTGCAATACTAAAAATTATACTTTATTTAGGTGGGGTCAATGTGGACACAATAATATGCAGACTCACAAAGTCCTGGCTAAAATTAATATCTTTTTAACAACAATTCAATTATGCCTACAATTATAAATTTGTATATTATCATTACAAAATTAATTTGTCATAAAAAATAAAGAAAAAAAAGCAAGGGAAGGGATACAGGTGTGAATTCATAGTGTTTAATTTTAATTATAATTTTAATGCAATGGCAAACCATTTCATTCGAAAAACGACTCTGAGCGAAGTTCCGTCATATAATGCCGTTTTTTCGTCATTCTTTTCATAACATTTTCGATGTACTAAAAATATCAAATTTAAACAGCTATAAAAAAAATTGAGACTAGGGATTTTTATGTAAATAAAAAAAAATACTTTAGTAAAATTATCAGACCTTGATGCCAAAAATTGCCAATTTTATCAAACATTATACGTAAAAAGAAGAATTTTACGAAATATTCAAAGTCCAATATTTTGTAGAAAAATGAACGTAACACGGTACCAAAATTTTACCACATATTAATATATGGTAACTTATGTAAATACCCAATAAAAATTTTAAGTCTTTAACTTCAAAATTGCCTAAGTTATCGTAAAATATTGAAACCGAATTCTTCGAAATTTCAGTTTTCATGAAAAATACAATAAACTTTTTCTTCAATTTGCCCTCTAGCTAATTCTAGAGAATTGGAAAAAATCACCTAACAATAATTATGTATATATAACCGAATGGTTCGTTAATTCTCATTATAGACCTTAGCCTTTGATCAATAATCTATGATCTGCGATATGAATATATGATCAACCCCAGGGAGGTGCTCAAAGAAATATTATAAGATTTACGATGGAAATTTCTGTTTATATAGATGGTTGGCGGTTGCTATTAGTTACAATAATATTATTTTGGTTGCTATTAGTAACAATAATAATATTATTACTTTGGTTGCTATTAGTAACAATAATATTTATATTATCACTATGGTTACTATTATAAACAAATTTATCCGATGAATCAAATTCGTCGAAGGAAAAATGAATTTTTTTCTTTATTTTTTCGTCCTTTTTCTGTGTGACATGAGGTCAATTTTGGGAAATTCGAAAAATGACCTTAATAAAGTACAAACTACATCCAATTTGCAATCGAAAATATACAACACTCGTGAAAATCGGAGCATTATTTCGGGTAGTAAAAGTGTCTTCATACTTAAAAAAAAAAAAACAAAAAAAAAAAAAAAAGACCCACATCATTGTAAAACCAATACATTCTTCGCTTCGCTCAGAATCTAATATATCAACTTTTTTATTTCATAATTATGGCCATCATAATTTAAAGTTAAACTATGGTCGAAACAACGCATCAAAACCCAACGCTGCCCGGAGCACTGACGGGGGTGACAACTGACAATAGAAATTGACACACTTGCAGGCGGCGGCGGTGGCGGCCGGACAACGTTGCACATTATGGCGTTGTTGCGCTCATGAACGACCTTACCACCTTGGAATATGCACACTTGTGTACACCCTGCGTTTTTGCCGATCCATACCGAACAAAACGTGTCCTGTGTCCACAACCGTGATGTCATTTTCGAAAATCACACGCTACATAAAAGTACATAATATAATTTATTCATTATTTACTTAACCTATAACTTCGTATATTATATTTTAATATTTCATAGTATTATTAATATTATAATAATTATTTTAATCTAAACCGAACAACAATTTCATTTGTTATGTTTTCACGAATATTTGCACACAATACGATATTTAACAATATAATATTATAATAATATTATTTTTATACCAATAAACATAAAAAAAAACGTCAAACATTTTCTGTGTTACATATTATTATATTATACTTTATACCTATAAGATGAACGTTTACCGGCACCGGCGGATGTTGGTTTTCGGAAGTACCATAGCGATCGTACTGGCGCTGACAGTGGTGGCCAAACACGAAAACAGCGTGCGATTCGTTAGCAGCGATATGGAAAACGTCCGGCCCAACGATCTTTGGGAATACGTGTCGGATTTCTCTATTACTGCAGAGACTCATGAAATACGTTATCATATTATATAGTGATTTAATGTTTCAGTTATATTCAGCTATTTTCAGTTATATTCGCGGTCACATATAAACGGGTTTTCTATAATATCGATTTCCTAGTTAGCGTTTAAAATATTATCATAATATATATTATATAACAAACGATTGTATTTTTAATCTAAAAATTAATAAGCTCGTTCGTATATTTTTTGTATATTTCGTATGTTTTATTATTTAGTTTTGGGATATTTAGAATAGAAGAATATAAAAAAGGCACATTTATACTTTATTTTTTAATATACTATTATACGAGTAGTTAGTCGCTAAATAAAAGTACTTGCGCTTACTAATATTTACTATGTCCTTGCGCTTGCTCAATATTAATTTTTTTTAAATATTTTTCTATAATAAATTCTAAAATTATATAATATTATTTAATTTTTAATGGAGTATCTAATATACTCGTATTGTATAATTCAAGTCTTTGATTTTTAAATAAAATATTAATCTACATTATTCGAATACCAATTTGTATACGATAATGATAATGATATGATAATATTATTTGGAACACAATAAAAATATTAAATATGTATAATATCGCGCGATGTAATTTTGTTTGTTTTCTGTCTGGGTAGTTAGTGGGTCGGATTAAAATCTAAATCATCCTAGCATGATTTTAAATGCAAATACACGTATTTATATTTTATACCTATTACGAATTTATATCCTACTTGACTGTAATAGTTTATTTATAATTTATATACCTGTTGCACACGTATTTAAATAGGTACTATCGTGTTATTACTTGTAGCTATATGTTTTACAATTTACGCGATTACATAGGTATTAGGTAATCTAACTTAACCCTAGGTATAGTTGTATAAAACTCATATTAATATTATTACCTACTTAGTACTTATAACTTTTGTTGTGCGATAATAATATGTATATTTTTATTAAATTTAAAATGTAAGATATCAATTTTCCGTACAAAACGTATAATATCAGTGTATATATATTATAATATAACAATATTATAAATATATTTGGCCATAAATTGTCGAATGAAATTATTTTACGATTACACGTTCATAAAATAAACACATTTCGATAAGTCAAAAAAGCGTCTTGTATGAATTACTAATTAATTGTATTTAGGAAGAAACGACAAAATTATATTCAGCTATACCCGCCGCCGGTAAAAAAAAATGTTATTTGCGTTTATATTTTATCGTTATATAAATGTCTGAAAGATTATTTTCGTGAACATATTATTAATAATTATTATTATTTATTGACTTATTGTACGCTAAAAACAGTAAAACGGATTCACATTTTTTTTAAAGAAATGAGTAAATGACACTATAATAACTAGGACTGTGAATTTATAGGAAAGTGCATTTTTTTTTTTTGGCGATTGTGAAACGTAGCATTTGAATTATGTAACTACGAATATATTTATAAAACTTTTATTTTGCATCTTTTTGCATTTTTTGACTTTTTTACTTTTTTAGGTTATTTTATTGCATTTTTAGATCATATTTTCCTTTTTTAGTTCATTTTCCGGTATTTTAATCGAATTTTGTCAATTATTAACAATTGACATGTTTGAAAAAATTTGTTTTTGTACACAGGCTATATATTCTCAAATTCAATCAAAATATTTATTTATTTATTTTTTTTTTATTAAATAAACACTTTTTTATGCATGTAATGTACTAATGTATAATATCCTGTACCTAAAATTAATATAAATATAAAACTCAAATTATAAACCATTTTAAATGAATTTTATACTACCTATACTTTTTGGCATTTTAAGTGCATATTTTATTGCATTTTTTTGACATTTTTAATGCATTTTTTAAGGTTTTTTAGTGCATTAAATTCACAGCCCTAATAATAACATTATATTAACGTATTGCAACGAATAAAATATTATGTATAAATATAATAAAATAATACCAGCTTATGTACGCGTCGGAGAAGAAAATATATTTACGACGACCGTCCTTGATTGATGGAACATTAGGATTTTCTTCGCGTACCATATACCTCCCGAGAATAATGAGAACGGATTAAATATTTGGCGTATACGTAAATATTCATAAACAAATTGACAAGGGTAATATCGAAACATGAAATACCGTATTCCTCGGTAAACGCGGTTAATAAACCTCCTAAAAAGAAAAAAAGTTTTCAAAAATTATTGTGTTATTATTTTTTTATGTTTGCGATTTTGCCAAATGGGTAAAAAAAGTTTAAATTAAACCTTTATTTTTCATAAATAATTTCATATTATTCTACGCCGCACGGACTTATAATATTTTTGTATTTTTGTATCGTATCCTATACGTCATAACAGTACATGGTCGTAGAATTTAGCCTAATAGCAGGTTTAATTACGTATTGCTGTATTTCCTTCCCCGATTCGTGTAGGTAATGTATGATTTATATTATTGAATTATATAGAATGAAATTCAGAATAACACAAGAATCAACAGATCACAAACAATGGAATTATTATACAGTCGAATACGATGAGCATTTATCTCAGATTCCGTTTGTGACCAACAATATTGTTGCCGATTTCGTAGTAGACAAGTCGCAATCGGACCGAGTAATCAAATCAACTCATCGAACGTGTTTCGCTAAAATATATTGCCGTGAGTATACAAATATCAATCGTAATCAATTTTTATAATTAGTTTAAATTTACTATAAATATACATTACAATTATATCGATAGCGTATAAGCTAATCACTGCAATATTATGGTTCGAAAAACACATTTTATTTTCTATATTAATAATAAATAGGTATTTTAGATAACTAATTTTACGGGTTATCTTTACGATTTTTTTTTTTTATAAAATTAAGCCATTAATTCTCATCGAATTCCATTACTTTTCTTCTATTATAAGAATTATTATCCATTCTTATTGTGTTGGTACAATGGTACCTACTACATATTATTGTAGTAATAATAATAATAATAATTTTTTTTTTTTTTAGTAAGTCACGACTTATGACACAATTTTGTATTTCATTTTTTTGGCGATAGAATCATATATTATAAGACATTTTAAAACAAAAATAGCTAAACCTCTCAAATAAAACAGCCGTAATTATTGTCAAATTCTTTTTTAATATTTACTAAATATGCGTGTGAAATTAACATGTATGTATTTTGACACTTTTTAAATAAAAAATTAATGCAATTTATCGAAATGAAAACTTCTTATAAATATTTCTTTCTTTTAAAATTTCTATACGACAATTAGTTGTTGAAAATCTATTAAAATATAATACCTTCGTAATATTTTTCAAATTACACTGAATTTCAAACGGTCAAACGAATATTGAAAAATTGAAATACATTAAAACAGTTTAAAGTATTATAATAATACCTATTTTTATTATTTTTCAGAGCTAAATAATTCAGTTTTGAATATTATAAATAAAGCGAAGCAATTTTTAAAATTAACTTTACTATTGATAATAAGTTTTTTTTTCAACCCTTTGTATAAAAATATATGTTTACTTATATTGTTAATTGTTATTGTAGCCATGTTCTTATAGACGCTATACAGAATATTATTATTTAAATTAGTTTAATTTTGTTTTACGTTTCAGTGCACACCGAATCTAAAATGACGTTCTTGAGCATACCAAACGGCACCAAAATTGTGGAAGAAATCGTGTACCAGTGCCCGTGGTTGTTGACAAGATTTTGCATGAACGAAGTCATTTACCAGCGAAAAGAAATATTCGGACAGCTTCGGACTGTGTTCGAGCATACAAAACATTAATCTTTCAAACGTTCCATTATTATTATATTATTTTGTATTTAAAATTTATTCCTTTATATTATAATAATATTATTTTTCTAAGAAGACAATGTGGTGTTTGTTTTTCTACTCCCGTTTAATTAATAGCTTTCGAGAAATAACGACTTAACTACCTAGTAAAGTAGTAACCTACCTACTCCTGTTCGCCAGCGCGCCGACACCGGACAAGAACAAAATAATAAAATTTAAATTGTTAATTCGCATTTCACTTTAATAAATACACATTCATTTTGTATGTTACGATAGTCAATTATTTTGTTATAATTTATAAAATATAAATATTAAATACAAATAAAATTTTAGACGTATTACGATAAAAACGTTGAATATGCATATAATTGATTAAAATGGTATATAAATGCTATTAAATCAATAAAAACTATCAAAAATGTATTTATTATTGAAAATCATAAGAAAATGCAAAAAAAATGCAACATTAATTTTTATATTTAAACTTTACTTACGCGTAGCAGTAGTACATATAAAAAAAAAACTGCAAATGCTACAAATTCCTAGCCCTAATCGGGGTAGAGGGGTAAATAATCACGGGTAGCATATGTTTCCGGTTGGAAAGTGAATCTAGTTGGTACTTTATTTGGGTCATTTTTCGAATTTCTCAAAATTGACTCTAAGCGGTAGAAAAAACGACGAAAAAATGACGAAAAAACGGCATTTTTCACGAAAAATGAAATTTTGACGAATTCAATTTCTATATTTCATGATAACTCAGGCAATTTTTAAGATAGAGACCTGAAATTTTTTTTGGGTGTTTACATAGTTACTATATATATGTGGTAAAATTTTAGAACCGTTTGGTTAATTTTTTTACAAAATATAGGACTTTGAATATTTCGTAAAATTATCGTTTTTACGTATATAATGTTTGACAAAATTGTCAATTTTTGGTATTAATTTACCTAACTCTTACCTTTATAATAAATTGGTCCATGATTAAATGGTAAACTATATCATGAACTTGTGGTAACTGTTTGTTTTTAGTTGTTATGGCATGAACAAGAAACAACTACAACCGAATGAAATTGGCCAAAGTCAAAATTATAATAGAGTTGAAAGTTGAACGATTAGAATCAGTCGTTATCGCTGTTTTCGATTTTATATTTTCATGAATAAATAATAACTCTATGATCAAATATTCGAATTTATTATCTTCACAATTTATTGTCAAAATTATTAAATTTATAGATTAAGATTAACGCAGAATATCATTAATCAGTATTATAATAATTTATAGTCAATTTTTAATAATGTTTGTAATGTTATTACTTTATTAGTATACCTTAATGGGAATACTAATTTAGAAATAATATTACATTATAATGCGTAGGTATTATATTATGTCCCGTATTTAGTGAAAACATTTTTGTAATAAAATCGTAATAAAATAATATTTCATTTTACTACATGTAATACTACGTACTTAATAATTAAATATCATTAAAAAAAAATCTGGGGGAACCCCTTACACCCAGGGCCGGATTGGCCCGACGAGTTACCGAGTAAAACTCGGTGGGCCGCGACAATTTTGGGCCGTTTAATATATTATAATATATAATATATTATATATAAATAATAATTGGGCCGGTAAATTACAGAAAACTCGGTGGGCCGAATTTGTCCAATCCGGCACTGCTTACACCCCTCCACCGTAACTACACCACTGTATAAATGATATATTTAATTAAAATATTTAATTACAATAATGATAATATATATAAAATAAATATAATTATAATTATAAAATATATTAGGTACTAACTTTTTTTAGGTTAAGTTACTGTAATATTTTGACGTATATTTAGGACGCATAATCGCGTATGCCATTTACGCGAAAAATTGGATAACGTAACAATATAAAAAAATATTTTTAACTCGTAAGTCGTAATCAT
This sequence comes from Tetraneura akinire, assembly GCA_021307375.1. Classification (NCBI taxonomy): domain Eukaryota; kingdom Metazoa; phylum Arthropoda; class Insecta; order Hemiptera; family Aphididae; genus Tetraneura; species Tetraneura akinire. Next base: position 38,965 of record JAIUCT010000090.1, read on the forward strand.
AATCTACTTTCATGGTATACGAGACAAAATATTATATTGTTTAACGTTGGTGTTAATTAATTATGACGCGCAAGGTGATGGCTGCACGATGAATAATGATAATTTTTTCTCAAACCATACCGTGTCGAATCATAATACCTGTATAATCTAATCTGCAGATTACTATGTATAATATATATATATATATATATACGTATATCGACGCTTCCAAGCAAAAAGGGTGTAAACGACATTTTATTAATTTTACAGGAGAGCCGAAATAAAAATACAGTACAATTTTCTATTTTTTTCTTTTGGAATTTCACTTACAATTATAATTCTGGCTTTAATCTATTGATTTATCATGTTTGTATAGTATTTTACTTACACCTATAAAATTATAACAGGAACTACGATAAAATTTAACTAATTAACAATAATATGGCGTTTACGCCTATTTTTGTCAATTTACCTCGTTTTTGGTGGTTACGCCTGAACTTATGAACGTTGCTAAATTAATGATAATATGGCGTTTACACCTATTTTTGTCGACGTACTTGGTTTTTGGTGGTTATGCCTGAACTTGAGAAAGTTCTATCTTTTATAATAATTTAGTAAAAAGTAGTAAATATAAAATAGACCTCGACAGCAAATAACAGATGACGACGGGCACAAGTATGCCGTGTGGAAACCGTAAGAAAACTGTGTATGTGTGAAACAGGCCTAACGGTAAACTATTAATAATGATCATGATGAAAAATTATACAAATTCATTTTTGGCCTTGGCCGTCGCTTCTTGATCCGGTCCGTGCGCTTTCGAATCAACCGGCTGAATCCATCAGAAAAGTTGTGTATCCCCAAATTTGCGATTTAATTGTGAACATTATGAACATTGCTGGACGAACCAAAGAATTAATCTGATGCCGCAGGCGGGTTCTCCAAAGGTCAAAATGTAATGCCAAGGACAAGATTATTTTTCGTTTCCCCTTCAGAGTTTGATTTGTTTCCGTGGAAATTTTGCAAAAAGGTTTTATGGAGGTTAACCGAAGATGTCCGCGACAATTGCGATTTGTGGTGGGGGTGCCTAGATTCAAACGGGTGGCGGCAGGTCGACACTGCTTTAAGCCAACCTAACGCTTGTCTTGGATCACCGGACTTTTCAAACAACTCACAAAGAGGAGGTTACAGACGCAAGGGGATGAGAGATAGAGGTGAGATGTTAAGAGAGTTTATTATCATACTGATGATATTGTTGATAACAGTGACTCTTCCTTCTTTCTCAAGCGCTGGCGTCTGAATAGCTCCATGCTTGGCTCGTTGTTTAGGCGAGGAGCATAGTGGTCCACATTCCCACAAGTCCCGCCTAACCGGTTATACTTCTGACGAACGAATGTGTTTTAACACATTTTTTATATGCGCCGTCTTGAAGTAGTTCGCCATACGGCGAGTTTGGTAACTGTCGCGGACCAGACCTCACGGCTATTGGTGTATATGTTAATCGTATATATAGTTGCCGTTTGTTAAAAACCATCACAAGGTAGAGTTATTGTACGTTGTATCTTATTATAACAGTTATTATATAACTTTTCTGATAATACACTAGATAGCGCTGAGTGTTACGTTTTTGATTAACTAATCCTCAAACCGCAATAACTGACAATGAATAAAAGCAAGTACATAGCTACTATAATAGTTTGTAGTGTTTGATAAAAGTACCTATGTTTTAGTTACGTCTGTCTCTGTGACCTGTGTTATGCATACCCGTGTACGTGTTGTTTATATTTACGGAAACATTAATAATTAAAATTAATATATTAAATTATGTTATTATCTTTTCCACAGCTTTATCACATCTTTTTAAATTCTATATAACATAAAAGTTTAACTAAAGGGTCTCTAAAAAAGTAAAAACTGTATTTTTCCGGGCTCCCATTTTTCTAAATCAGGCCCTGTGTGTGAGGGAATAACGGAATAAATGTATTTGTATATTTAATCAATTTTTTATTTTATTTTAAAAGAATTAATTCTGTAAAACATAAGTTACCACCTATCTAATTATAATATTTAAAAAAGAAGAGCTGATACTTCTGCCGCATCGGATACAGATACAGGTGTGCAAATCATAGCGTAATATTGAAATTTTTTATTAAATATTTAAAACGCAAAATTTTATCACACATTTAATACATAAATGAACACCCTATATAATTTTCAAGTATCTAAATTCTATATAAATGCTCATAAAATCCCTTGTCACCTAAATGACTATATCTGACAGAACTTCGCTCAAAATAGTTTTTCTAAATGAATTGGATTATCTTTGCATTCAAATTCTAATAAAAATTAAACGCTATGATTTGCACAACTGTATCCCATGCGGCAGGAGTATCAACTCTTCTTTTTGATACTTTAAACAGCTATAAAAAATAACCGTAAATGTAATAATTCACAATTAATTGGAAGTTTGGAACTGAGTTAAGTAAAATGTATTTCAGCTTAAATGAGATTTTCAAAAATTTTAAATATATTTGTCAATTTTATTTAACATTATTGTAAAATATTGTAATAAAATAAGAAAAATCCCTATAAATAATTTAAATATTGATTTTACAGAAATTTCAATTTAAAACAGCTATAAAAAAAAATTGAGAATAGAGATTTTTGTAATATTTTTATATAGTGTTAAGTAATATGTGCATATATATACTTCAGTAAAATTTTCAGACCTTAATATCATAAATTTATGATAATATAATATTTTGATATGATGTTAAGTGTTAAATAATATGTATACATACTTCTGTAAAATTTTCAGACCTCAATGCCCAAAATTGTCAATTTTATCAAACATTATAAACAAAACAACTAGAAATTTACGAAATATTCTATATTTAGTAAAAATTATTAACGTAACAGTTCGAAAATTTCACCACATATAAATAGTAGCTATGACGCTATGTGAACACCCAAAAAAATTTTCTAGTCTCTATCTTCAAAATTGCCATAATCATAATCGTGAAATATTGAAATTGAATTCGTCGAAATTTCAATTTTCATGAAAAATACCGTTTTTTCGTTATTTTTCTTCGTTTTTTTTACCGCTTAGGGTCAATTTTGAGAAATTTTAAAAATGATCTAAATAAAGTACCAACTACATCCACTTTCCTACCGGAAATATATTCTATTTGTGATGATCGGAGCATTATTTCGGGTCGTAAAAATGTTTTTAGACTTAAAAAAAAAACTAAACACAAAAAAAAAGACATAGGTACATCATTGTAAAACCCATACATTCTTCGCTTCGCTCAGAATCTAAAATAAATAAATAATAATAAAAAAAAAATTATTGTAACAGTTTACTGCTGCTATAGCTATAGGCCCTATAGTATAACCTAACCCTATAGTATAGGGTCAAAAGTTTTACATTGGTCGTTTATTATTTTAATATTTTGACAGTTATGTTTAAAATTCACTGGAGATTACCAGAAGTCAGTCGGCCAAGATCTGTTTTATACACGTTATTATCACTATAACATATACCTACATACATACATATATAACTTTTAAGTGGTATTATCACGTTCTGATTATATAAATTATATGTAGCATCTAGATCTAGTAGATGTAAAGTATTAAAAAAAAAAAAATTATTTGCACAGTTTTAGAAACGTTTTGCGAAGATAATCACGTAATGCACAATGTATTTGATTGCAAATGTCGTAAATATATTATAAAAAAAACAACGATTATATATTATTATGATATTGTGTATAATAACGCGCTATTATATAATAATGTTCTGCCTCGTATTTCATAAATATTGTTAAGGACAACAATAAATCATTAACGATAAAACATCGTGTTCTTTAAAAATATTGTTTATTTTATTCGACATCCTTTAATTTAATTTATTGTTAATATAATTTTTACGTCACCCATATTACGTCATAATATATTTTATTACTTATTTTTATACAGTCTACGCCTATTTTATAATATTGATAACAGTGCCGTTTGTTCGGTTGAACCACAGACTATCCGTGTTCAAGAATTAAAATTAAACAAAATGTATGTTTAATTTTATATTATTACTATTATCATTGATAATTAACATATTAATTTTTATTTGAATAAATTAGAAATAGGTACCTATATAATGAGAAAACACTGAAAATATTTAATTAAATGTTACCCTTGCTTTTGAGGCCTAAGGCTTCGTTTTATTAGGTATCTAAACATTTCAATGAAATTACCTTTTAATATCAATTTGTGAAATGAAGAATCTAAAATAATCAACACAATAATAATAATTAGTGTTCGTATAAAATAATTATTATAATATTGTATATTTGTATAAATATTAAATAGTATAAAATAGGCCTACATACAGGTATATATAGTAATTATTTTTGTAAATGAGAGTTAGATACATAGGTTAGATAAAAAATATTATTTTATTATTAATTTATTTAAATTTTAAAATATGTAAATATTAAAACCAAGTGTAGCTTTTTTCTATTCGCAGAATAATAATTTAACAATATAATTACTTTCTATCCATTTATATAACAGCGAATAATAATCAATAAGTACAAATTGTCAATAATATATATAAAAGCTATAGGATTATTATATTTTTAATTTTAGTACCTACGTGCAAAAAATAATCAAATATTTACAAATCATTATTGATTAATTTCCTTTGTAATTTATAAAACAATAAATATCCATATTTTTTAAATATATAAAATCACAATAAATTCTGCTTATGACGGCTTATCCTTATCAGTTATCAATATTATAATTTATAAATAACAAAATTATTATTATAAAGAATAGAAAATTAGAAATACCTATATCTATATGCTATATTTTAAATCGTGATTCGTGAAGTTGTGACTTCGTGAGTAATACGTCATACGAAATACGAATTACATGTTTTATATTAAGTAATAAGTATTAAATTAAAACTTATAATGGCTTATATTAATTCCTATTAATATTAAATTAAAATAGGAAAAACATTTGAACTTAGCATTGTAACTTGTAAGACTTACTTATTATATTATATAATATATTATATCTTTGTATAGATTGTAAATATATATTTTTATTAATAAAAACAGAAATATTTATGTATATAAACAAATAACTTAATAATTATTTTTATTATAAATAAATTGTGATTTACATCAAATGTTTCTTTATTCATCCTAAAATGCTGTTTAAAATTTGTGTCTTTTATATTGAAATGTATGTAAGACATTTTACTTTCTAGGCATTTGTCGTCATCGGTATCAGTGTTATTTTCCATATCAATATCGACATTATTTATTAAAGAAATAATTTGGAATATTGTATTATTTGTAAAGTATTTATAATACTAGTGTCACTTAACATTTCAGTTGTTCATCCATTTTAGTAATATTTTTATTTATAAAAAAAAAAAAAGTAGTGAAATACAATTAAATTTTAGAGCGTTATACATTTGTACTAAATACTAATTCATATTAATCGTATGATTTTGATAATTAATAATTTGTAATCATATATCAATAATCACCAACCACCGATTTATAATTTTTATCATCGTTTTTATCGTTTTAGCTTTAACTGATAAGAGTGCGCGCCTTGTCTATATCTCCCATGTAATATTATGATTCCTATTTCACTTTCGCTTATTATTCGCCCAAATGGCAAATATACTATAAAATAAACCATAAGGCATAAGCGGTAAGCTGGTAAACGTTACGTAAACTAACTTAACCACTTATATTTTATAGAAAATTTTAAGAATAAAGAATTTTATTAATATTACATAAAAAAGAAAGAAATATTTGATCATAAGTTTTATAATATTAATGAAATAAAGGACTAAAATTATTTTAAAAAGAAATTGATTTATTTACCGAGTTCTCACTAGTGAGTAGTTACTTATGCTAGTTAGTAGTTTCAATAGATATTGTAGATTTGTTAACATATATACCTACATAAATAAATATATAATAAATGGTGAATATTGCTATAGATATGTATTTTTTTTGCAATTATATATTTGTACTATTTAACTATAGGTATTGTATTATTATTTAATAAAAACGTACCTATACCAAATATTACAAATTTCAATATTACAATAACGTTTAATAAAATTGACCAAAAATATTGCATATTTTTGAAAATTTTATTGAAAATAAAACCAATACTTCCCAATAATTTTTTTTTCTTTTACGGAATATTAAGGAAAATGAAAATAATGATTGTGTTATTGTTCATAATACATTTGACCATAACTATTATAATGATGAATAAGAATAACATACATATACATTATATTTATTATTTACGTTTTCAATAATTTAAGTTATTCCTTTGGCTGCGAAATGCGCGCGCACTCTTATCAGTTAGGTATCACATTCTCGCAGCCAAACGCCGTCCTATAGTGAAACGCTCGTGCGCAGAGCCGCAGACAATAAACCACGTAAGTGCTGCCGTATGTTTTTTATGGCATCACACAATTTATGAAACAAACAAAAACATAACCACGAAATTAATTTAACATACGATAATTATCTACTATCTTCCATTTCAATATCACATTTCATGTTTTTTTTTTCATCTAAATATGTAATCTTCATGCATAATTTAAGTAGGTACTCAAAACTTCAGAAAATAAATTTAATTTAATTTATCAATTTTGTTGTATGGCGTATCGCGTATAGTTTAAATTTAAATTTAAATTTTTTTCTAATCTGAAGACATTTTTCTATTTTATTTTATTTGATAACTGTAAATACTACATAGTACATGGACGTTACGTACATATCGGGTGAAGTACGATACGCAATAATTAATGTAATGTGTTTTTTCATCATCTCATTTCTCGTAATTTCGTGTTTTCGTGACTATTTCAACTATTGGCTATCGAGTTCCTTCAACTTCAAGTCTGTTTCATTTCATTAATTTTTCAAGTTTATTTTTTTATTTTTGACAAATAATTTTGGAAAAACGCGATTAATACCCACAAGATTTGGTGTTTAAATATCGGTTAATTATGGCAGATAGCGATAGTGACAATATTTTATCCTTGGACTTTCTTGAACCTGGTGAACTGTTGGATAGTGATGACGAACAGCCAGACAACAGTACATCAGCGAGAACGAGTCAGTCGGTGACGCTACCCTATAAACGCAAAGTACGTTTTATAATGAATGGTATTATATTGTTATAATGAACATTATCTACTAATTTGAATGTATCCATCAGTTGAATAGAAATACATTACAAACATCAACTTTTTCAAGTAGAGATAAACCGCTGGAAGACTTTCATTTAGATATTACTGACAAAGAAATTCAATATATTCTAAATAGGTATGGTGTGATATAAAATACACTATTGAAAAAAAAGTAGTCAGCTATTTTAATGTTTATTTTCAATTGTAGTTTGGGTATGAACAAAAATAACAAAGATATTCAACTAAATGCTTTACATATACATGGTGTCATGGGAATGACTACAAAAGATATAATTGATTATTTTGGCCAGTATAATCCTAAATTTTTGGGATGGGTATCGAATTCTGAGTGTTAGTGAATTATTTGAGAAATGTACTCATTATGATTTATAAAATTGTTTATTTGACATTTTTAGGTAATGTTGTGTGGATGGATGATCGAATGCCTACCAAAGCATTATTAGACATGACTCGTCCAATACGTGAACTAAGACACATTACATCAATAGTTGATCATGAAATTAACGGAGAGGGTGAAAATCCAAATGATGATTATATGGAACAAGATGATGTAAAACATTAAATTTTTAAATGATTTACATTGATAATGTATTATAAACAGTACTTTTAATTATAGGTATTAGTTTCTGAAGATTATGTAAGTTGTGTGGGTAATGAGTTACCTCCAGGTATGTGGCGTAAAGCAATTAAACCACATGCAAAATCAAAGTGTATACTAATGAGGTACAGCACAATACATGACAAACAAGCATTAAAAGACATAAATAATGATGTAGAAGATGAAGGTTAGTATAATATGCTAGTAGTATATAAATATAATATACACTTACATATATTATATATATATAAATATAAGTATTTTTTTATAGATTATGGATTGATTTCACAAGGAAGTCGTAAGCGTAAATTTGTACCTGTTATTAACCATCCTGATATTGGTGATGAGGTATTAAAAGATGATGTTCGATGGAAATTAGCTAAAAATCCGGGAATTAATACTTGGACTGCAATAGCAAAAACTTGGAGTCAATATGACAATGCTATGGATGCTAAATGTATGTTTTATAAAGAATGGTTTGTTTATATCAATTTTTAATATGGTAATATAATTCTTTTTGGTAATCCCAAAAAATATGTTTTTTTTAAGACATTTTGTGTATTAGATATATGTAAAATTTTATTTAATGAGCGATTGTAATTTGTGCCAATAGTTTAAATTAGCAAAAAGAGTGTATTATAATAGTAAATAGTGCTCTTTATATTTTAGGTTAAAGTATTTAATATTTATGTATTAATTTATGCCCATATTTCTGAATACTTTAATATTTTATTTTTAATTTGGTCGGTGCGCGGGTAAAAGGGAATAAGTCCAAAAACACTACTTTTGGGAAATTAAAAAAAAAATGTCTAAAACATTAAAAAATTATAAAAATTTAATAATTTTTATGCTATATATTCTTTAATGTATTCTTTAATGTATTCTTTAAAGATTGAAATAGATAGAACTTATAATATTTTTTTTTTACACAGACTTATAAGACTTTTACATGACTTATTTTTTTAAGTGCACTTGTACCTTTCTACACGTGACTTAATACTTATTTCCAATCATGGCATTGACATATATAACCTTTAAATAAGTTTTTTTTAATACTTATCGATATTAATTAATCTTTATTTATAGGTATTCAATATATTATCTAGGATAGTGATATGTCATATTATAATTAAAATAATATGCTTAAATAATTAATATTTCTAAATTATTAAATTTCTTTAATTTTAGAATGCTTAAATATTATTAAATTAATTGAAATAACTTAAAGAATAACTTTACTAAAATAACATTTACAATATATTATATTATATTCTTCTTCTTGTTCATTATCTGAGAGAATAGGATCATTAACTTTTTTTTCGGTAGGTAGATCTTTATAATAATTATGATAAATAGATGAAATATATTTGAATAAAGATAATATATCATTTTTCTTTTCAACTGATATGTTAGGAGGATTATCATTACAAATAGGAATTATAATATCTTTAATTGACATAGTATTTGTTGTCGATTTTCTCATATTTATTACATTAAAATCTTCATTATCTGATAATGTGTTTTTATAATATACTTTATATGGATTTTTTTTTCAAATTTAAACCATTTAATTGATTTCCAAACAATTCTATCACCATTTTCATTTTGCTTCGTCATCACTAATACTTTTGATTTGTAAAGATATCCAAAATCTTTAAAATCTTCTCTTTCCATTTCTATCACTTCAAATGGTTTTTTAGATCCTGTCATTCTAATAAGTTGAGCCCAGTCATGAGGATGATAAATCGGAGTATCAAAATGCTTTTTTTTTCTATTTGAGCATGATCTAAATCATATTCCATCCTTGTATGTCCAGGAACTAAAAATTTATGTTCTAATATTTGAATCGAAGATGAATGTTGTAATAAAAACATACACATAGCTAAAAATATGCTATATTTATTCTTTCCAGGACATGAATTGCTATATAGAATAACATGAGTTATTTCGGATGGTAAATTTAATAAATAATTAAATATATTTTATCTTATTTCATTAGCACCTCTGTTAGACTTAGACTCGTCCCAAACATAGCATGTAGCTTGACTATTTTTCATATTATGCACAGTAAGGTTGAAAGTCCAAAGTTGACATTTATAAAATGCAATAGAAGTTTGAAGCTACGGTGTGGGTAAACATTGTTGAAGATCAAATGCCACTACTAAAATATTTTTTTCAATTTTCATTCTTTCTTTATTTCTTTTTTTAGTTTCATATGCAAATTCTGCAATTTCATGATATTCTGTTTGTTCTTTAATTAAGTTTTCTTTTTCAATACCATTACTATGTTGTATTTTCATTTTATAAGCATCACAACTACTACAAGTATCTTTTTTTGGTTCTTTAACTTTAATATTTGCTTTTTATATATTAGGATTCTGTTTACAAAACAATTGATCTAAATGTAATCCTCTTATAGTAAATAATTTTCAATTACGAGTAGGTATATAGGTATTATATACTTTTATAATTATTTAATTTAATTTTTTAGTTTTTCAATAAAGCTAGAAAAACTTTTTATCTTATTTTTTATTAATTAATATGATTAATTACATAGTTTACTAATATAGTATAATTCATAGTTAATATGATATTTAAATTTTGTACAAAATCATTGGGAATATTATATTACAGTTAACACTCCACAGCTAACACATTACCATTTATAATAATTCTAGTAATTTCCATGAGGTAGCAGGCCATTTGCTTTCAACCGCGAATAAGGGTCAATCATAATTATATGGTATCTAAACTTCGGATTATAACAGCCTCAATATTGTATATTTTATAAAAGAATAGTTTAAATTGTGGAATATTAAATATTATTACGTTATAATTAATAACCTTAGTCTATGATAATAATATCATTAATAAATAAATATGCAATTTCAAAATAATGTAATATAATTTTGATTTATTCAAATATATTTAGAATATTTAAAAATAATTCACAGTAATTTAATATACATTTTGATATATATTGACAAATTATAATTTAATATAGATAAATCTAAAGTACGTACTCCATCATCACCTCCACCAACATCATCATCAGGTGCATCTAGTGAAAATGATGACGATAACGACATTGATTATAATGAGACTAGATATAAAGAAAGTAAAATTCCTAGAATGCGTATGTATGCAGACGACGAGACACAGATTTCAACGAGGAAACATTTGAATTCAAGTTTAAATTCAAGGTTTGATCAATATTCTTAATATACATATAATAATAATATTTGGATGTATTTATCTACATTATTTACTTCTTTTCCTAATTAGACATCAAGTGAATATAGCTAATGATTTACAAGAACGTCTCAATGGGCGACTTGTTTCTTCTAAAGTAGCTAAAGCAATACGAGCTGCTAAAGCAAAGAAATATATGGATGAAAAATTATTTGATATAGATGTTGAAGATATTAATGATGGGGAATATACAGAAATTCCATTTATTCGTGCAACACGTCGAGATATACCACGGAGACAATATTCACATGAAGATTATGGTGATTACACAAGTGATGAAGATGTATATGAAAAAAGGAATGTTAAAAGTAGATTAGGTCCTTACAGAAGGCACGGTCAACGATATTAATACTTGTTCTGTTTCTCCACTTCAGATTAAAATAAATAATGATAAATTTCATAAGCGTACAAATCAGCATTGATACAAATATTATATTGATATTTAATGTTCAGTTTTTTATAAATTTTCTTATATAATAATGAATAATTATTAAAATTATTTAATAAACATAATTTTTTAACAATTTTATTTCATATTTTATTGTAAAATTTAAATGATTATTTGTATGCGTATATTATAAATTGGTAATTTCTAATTATTTATCGATGCATTTTACTTTACAATAAATTATATTAATTTCATTGAATTTTACATTTTATAAAAATAAATATTAGTTAAGTTTTATAATTAAAATATATGAGACATAATAGAAAATAAAATAAAATTTATTTTTATTTTTAAATAATGTAATTTTTTTATATATATATATTTTTATATAATATATTAAGGTTTAAAACATGTTAATTATAATATTAAATATGTTTTTTTATCAAATTCATAAAATAATATATAGGTACAAATTATAGGTGGGTATACGTTTGTTTAATACACCATGATTGAGCTTTCACGACTGAAATATAAACAACATTTGATATCGTATGAACCAGTCGTGACAGGTTTGCTTCCTGTTTATTGTTTATAATTTATTATTATTATATTTATTTCAAAATAATAAACTAATATTGTTAAGTTTCTTAATTTATCTAATTTATGATATATAATGGCAGAAAGTATATTAAGACAAGAAATGGCAAATTCTAGCAGTGTTGTTGAATTGGCTGTTAATAAAAGTAGTTTGAAATTCATGAATATTACAGTGGTATTTCCAAATGAGACGCAACATTGTTTTAAACTTGATGTAAGTAAAGTGTTACCTACTTAAAATTTTAGTCAACTAACTTTTCATTTATGTAACTTATAAAACTTAGAAACAAGCTATAGGTTAGGTTATTTGAAATTGATTGAAAAGGATTATTTTGGTTTACAATTTACTAAAAATATGGATACTCCATGTACAGCAAATCCTGATGTTTTGGTATTTTTTTTTTTTTTAACTTCATTATTCAATGTTTAAGATACCTATTTAAATTTAAATTGTTTTTAGAGATGGGTGAATCCGAATAAAAGTATTAAGAAACAAATGAAAGGTATTTCTTTACTTTTTTTTTAAATGTATTTTTAAAAAATATAGGAATATTATAACACATTTTCAATAATAATAATTAATAACTCTTTAACTTTAACATAATTAAACATTAAACATAAAACTACTTAATGTGTAGTTAAATTATGTAGCATTAAACTTATTGTTAATAATTCTTAATTAAACATTAATGTATGTTTTTAAATGTGTAATGTGTATTATTTTTAGGAAAAATTTTCTACTTCTGTGTAAAATTTTATGCATCTGATCCAAGAAAACTACAAGATGACCATGCACGTTATTATTTATACTTACAATTAAGAAAAGATTTATTGAATGGAAAACTTTATGTTTCTTCTAATAGAGCTTGCCTTCTGGTAAGCTATATTGCTCAATGTAATTATTATTTTTTTATTTATATATTAAGTAAATACAGTTTATATAAAAATGTATTAATTTAATGTTTTAGCTGAACTTGGAAATTATAATATTGCAGAACATAAACTTGGATATTTATCTAATTTGGCTCTCATTCCAGGTCAAACAATAGATTTGGAAAAATATATTTCGGAATTTCATAAATTACATAAGTAATTTTTATATATTTTTTAAAAAAATATTAATAATGTAATGTTTTATTTATTAAGAGTGTATCACACCTTGAGGCAAAAATACAGTTTTTGGATATATGTAAACAATTAAATATGTATGATATTAATTTACATAAAGCAAAGGTAATACAATTTGACTATTATATATATAAAATAATTAAATGTTTAATTATCTTTCAGGATTCTAATGATAAAGAATTAGAAATTGGAGTTAATTCTAATGGTTTGATTGTGCATCAAAATAATATTCGAATTAATACATTGTTATGGAATAAAATTATAAGGTTTATTTAAAAAAAAAAAAGATTTTTTGTTCATTTACAAAGTGAAATGGTGAAAAAAAAATAGTATTTTATAAAAATATAATCTTATATTTATTTTATAATTAAATTTTTAGTTAAAAAATGATGACACAATTTTGGATTTCAATATGACATATCATTGTGCTAAATATTTTTGGAAATTATGTAAAGAACATTATTCATTTTTTCGACTAAATAAACCAATAATTTGTACAACTAATCGTGAAGGTCTTACAATTTTTTTATTTGGTCCTAGATCTGGAACAATAGATATAGAATATTTGGAAGAAACTTACTTTCATATGAAGCACGTTTAACGTAATATATATAAATTATTTTTTTGACTCATTATTTTATACAAGTCAGTTAACCTCAAACTGGTCTTATTTTTATCTAATTACTTTTAAGTATTAAATATTTCTAATTTGGATTATAACTATATTAAATACCTACCTTTTCTACAATGTTATTATTTTTTCCTTTATTTTTTAATTATAAACATTTGAAGATTCCTCAAATTATATTTTATATGTTATCTTATTTTTATAGAATTTAGTAATCATTTTTTTTTTTACATTTTTACCACATAATATATTTATTTTCTTTACTTTTATCTGATGCCAAATATAATTTATATTTTTTAGTTACAATAGAAGAAATTCTTCTAAGACATTATTTATGAATAAAACACAAAGTAATAAGTTTAACACTGTTGCTTTTAATGGTTCACATAATCAATTAAAACCATTAGTTGTTTCTCAAGATATCGGTTATAAGTTTCTTATAGAAAATGAGTAAGTTTAAATTAATGAATGTATGTATTATAATATTTGTCTCAATATGATTGTTATTTCTATAGTGATAAATCTACAAAATACATAATTTATGATGAATTGTCTAATTATATATCTGATATACCTGCTTATGACACAGCACCTTGTTTGGTAATACCTATTTTAGTTGTATAAATATTTAAATAACATGTAGAATTATAACTATATCACTATATTATATTTTATTTAATATTTTATTAATCAGTGTATTTGTAGTTAGATTTACAAGACAATTTACAGTAGTGTGAGTATATTTATATTGTATGGACTAGAATGATGGTGAAAGATATGAAAGATAAATGAAAGTAGAATATAATGAATGTAACAAAGATGGGTTTATAATAATAATAATGGTAAATAAACTATATGTGTAAATGGAATTTCCTGAATCTGACCAAATATATTTGTAAACAAGGAATGATAATATTTAATTAATAAATATTATGCGACAGATCCTGATTAGGTAAAAGGCTACAAAAGCAGAAATATTGGCAAAATAAATATATTTATTAGAATAGAAAAATATTAAAACTAAAAAAAGATAATAAATGGGATTATAATATATTGGTTAATAGATATTGTGAATATTTTATATGGACATATAATACAGTTTAATAATATTACATTTATTTTCTGTATTAAAAATCTAATAGATTCCAAACTTTGGTTTCTTTTTTTTAACATTTTTATATTTTTGATAATCTGATAAACTGTTTAACATGTACCCTTTTAATTTTTAAGGGAAGCAATGAAAATGTTGTCTGTATTCATTTAATTGGTGATAGCCGAGGTAGATTTGGATTTAATGTGACTGGTGGTTTTAATTATAACTTGCCAATTACTGTGTCCGATGTTGCACCAAATACAGCAGCTTCAAGATCAATACTAAGTGAAGGTGATGAGGTTTGTACATGAATTTTACTTAATATTAACTTAACAAGTTATATTATGAAATTACATGCTATTTTTATTTAAAATTTACATAGATTTTAATGATGGATGCGCAAGAAGTAAGTGCCTTAGTTAATAATGATGTATGGAATATATTGCGAGCTGCTAAAGATATGGACAATAGTCAATTGACTTTAACAGTTGTACAAACAGGTAAACAATTTGTTAATTAAATATTTATTATAGATTAATTAACAAGTTCTCAATTATATTATAATATTATACTCATATAATTATTTAAATATAAATAAAAAATTATAATAGTAATTGTTTAATAAATGTTAAATTATAAATTAGTAAATTACTCATTATGTATTAAAAATTTATTTTAATCATATTATAGTATTATTTAGATATTTACTAATATATTATTTTCTCAATTAATATACTAGGACTAAAAAATGACAAGGGGATTTATTGTTTAAATGTATACTTGTATATAATATAGGTATTAAAATTACAAAATTTGATCTTTATGTGACAAGTATAAAACTTAAAATTAATCACTGAATATAATATGTAATTTTATACATTACATTATTTTGTTAATTCATATTAAAAATATTTTATATTAGAGTTTATTCGAAAATAATGTTTTAACAATGTGGCCAAAAGGCAAGTAAATAAATAATTTTTTAATATGAAATTATATTTAAAAGAAAATATATCATTAATTATCAGTTTATTTTTTTTAAAAATATTATTGTGACATATTTTTCACTGGTACATATTTTGTTATTTAAGGCCTTGAAAAGGAAGATAGTTGTATGATAGAAAATGAGTCATTGATTCAATCTATACTTTTGCTTGAAGGTTTAATAAATGAATCTATTATAACACAATTATTTGAAAAGCTACATAAACACAAACCAGATACTTCGGTAGATAATGCTAGAGCAACAAGAAATAAATATAAGAATAGCATTAGCATGTAAGAACATAAAATGTTTAATATTTTAATAAATAATAATATAAATTATTGTTATAATTTATTGTTTTTTAGATGATTCCACCAGATTCATTTTTAAAGGTCAAGACAATAATTATATCAATGCAAACTATAAATATGAGTATTCCGGGTTCTGGAATAATTAATAGATACATTGCAACACAAGGTTTGTGTGCATATTATTATTGAAGTTTTAACATTGTAAATTTATTTTATTTATACTGTAATTTTATTTTAAAATAGGACCACTTCAAACAACGGTTAATGATTTTTGGAACATAGTATTTGAATCTCAAAGTAGTGTAATTGTGATGGCTAATGCTCTTATTGAAAAAGGACATAAAAAATGTTTTAAATATTGTCCTACTAGAGATGAAACATTAAAAATGAATGATAATTTAAGAATCAGATTAATTTCTGAAGAAATTGATACAACAAATATAGTGTATCGCAAAATAGAATTGACTGAATTAAATGTATGCACTTGTGAAATTTTAATTTTATGTTATATATATATATATTGAATAATTTATTAAAATTAAAAAAAAATTATAGAGCAATCATACAAGATCAATAACACAAATACAATATAGTTTATGGCCAGAACATGGAGTACCATTGAATTCAAAATGTCTCTTAAACTTAGTTGAAGCTATTCGTAAACAACGTACTGGAGTTCTTATTCATTGTACAGCAGGTGTTGGACAAACAGGAGTTATTATTTTATTAGAGACTGCATTATGTTTAGTGGAAGCTGGTCAACCTGTTTTTCCATTAGAGATTGTTAAACAAATGCGTGAGCAACGACCAGTGATGATACAAACTTCGGTAAATATATTTTATTATCTGTGATTTTATAATGTTTGTAATTATCATGTAACTTATAGTCGTAACTTATTTTATAGTTTTATAAAGCCTAAAAGTTATCATTTAAAATTTACATGAGATAAAGGTTTATAGTTCTGTATATTCATAAGAGTAATTTAATCCAAAATTTGTTCATTATAGTGATTGACTATATACATATTATATAATTATATGGTCAATATTATCTATTTGTAACAAATTCAAATTTTTTCTGTATATTCAAATCTGTCCCGTATTAATCCCGTTTTTTCAATATCTAGTGTTAAATATTAATTTATAATTTTTTAAATTTATTTTATAAAAAAAATTGTTTTTTTACGATATTTTTGTATGACATACAATGAAAAATATCATTTTTTGATTGAAACTTTCAAATAAATTATTATTGTGAAAACACATTTTAAAAACTGTTCTTGAAATGAAATTAGTTTACACAAGTACTATACAAATGTGATACAATTTTAGAACCGTTACGTTAATTTTTCTACAAAATAGAATTTTGGATATTTCGTAAAATTCTTGTTTTTATTGTATATCATGTTTGATAAAATTGGTAGTGCAGTTTTGGGTTTTAAGGTATGAAAATTTTACTGCAGATTAGAAAAATCCTAAGTCTCAATTTTTTTATGGCTGTTTCAAGTTGATATTATAAGTTTAAACAAAAATCTTAGAAACCATACAAGTATTTTTCTTATTATTTCTCAATATTTTTACAATATAAATTAATAAATAAAAAAAAAATAAAAAAAAAAGCAAGAGAGGGATACAGGTGTGCAATCATAGTGTTTAATTTTAATTATAATTTGAATGCAGTGATAAAGCATTGCATTCGAAAAATGATTCTGAGCGAAGTTCAGCCAAATAATACCGTTTTTCATCATTTTTTTCATAATATTTTCGATTAACTAAAAATGTCAACTTTAAACAGCTATAAAAAAAAAAATTGAGACTAGGCATATTTCTAATATTTTGATATAATTTTTAGTAATACATAACTATATTTCAGTAAAATTTTCAGACCTTGATGCCAAAACTTGCCAATTTTATAAAACATTATATACATAAAACCGAAAATTTTACGAAATATTCAACGTCCTATATTTTGTAGAATAATTAACGAAAAATTAATACACCAAATTTATCCATACAAAATACAATATCCATACAAGATTTTAATCCATAAAAGTATTCACATTATTTTTCAATACCTTTACATTAAAAATTAATAAAGAAGCTAAAAAACTTGAAAAATTTATTTAAGCATACTGATATATTATATCTTAACGTATTTCCAAAATATTAGGAAAATCTCAAGTCTAGATTGTTTTTTTTTATAGGTGTTTAAAATTAAAATTTCAATAAAATCAAAATTTTAAATATTTATATGGATTATTCATATTATATTTCAATATTTTACAATGGTCAATAAAATAGACACAATTATTTTAAAAATTTTGAAAGTTTTATTGAATCTTTATTTAACTCAGTTCTAATTAATTGTGAACTATTATATTTAAGATTTTCTTTATAATATCTGTTTAAAGTATAAAAAACAAGGGAATGGATACTGGTGTGACAGGGATACAGGTGTAAAGAGGATAGTGTTGAATTTCGATTAAATTTTGAATGCAATGATAAATTATTACATTCGAAAAACAATTCTGAGCGATGTACTGTCAGATTTGGGTATTTAGGTGACTCATTTAGGGGTTTTATAATAAATTATTTATATTGAACGTAGAGACTAATAAATGTAAATCAAAATTCAACACTATCCTCTTTACACCTATATCCTTTCACACCTGTATCACTTCCCTTGTTTATTTTCAAATTTATTTTAAAGAAATAGTAATTGAATTCTAATGTATTAATATGAGTATTATGTCAAATATATTTTTCAAATATTGTTCTTGTAATTACATAATAATATATTAAAGGATAAGGGATAATGACACTGCATGTTGAAGATATTTAATTTCCCCTAGACTGTCCATCACTAATCTTTAAGTCTATTAATATTATAACTATTGTAACTATATATTATATAAACTATTTAATTATTAAAAAGTTAATGTTAAATCTTAAATGAACAATTTATATATTCTGAATACAATGATTTATTCTAAATGCATATTAAAATCGAATATTTAATTTACTTATAATGAAATAATGTTTACATTTATACCCTGGACCTAAAGTAAAAATGTGTTCATAACTTCTAATAATATTTAATTGGTATAAATTAAAATATGGTTCATTTTATTTATCTTGTATCATGTTTTTGTTATAGTATTTTATTTATTTTTATTTATAAATTTTAGAATCAATACAAGTTTGTATGCAATTGTATACATTATGCATTCACTCAGGGTTTGATCAAGCCAAAAAATATTCCAGAAAATAGTGAGTAACAATAATTGTATGATTTGATGCAAAAAAAACTAAAGAAAACCATAATTTTATTATTTTACATAATATATTTTTGATATATGTTTACATTAATAAAAGTAATAGAATAATATTTTACTATTATTAATATTTATAATTGATTTATTATAATGACTATATACGTTAATGTTTTACAAATAATTGTTATTTTTAATTTTTATTTGTGTCAATTGTTTAATATCATGTTATTTAATTGCTTTTAAATAATAATTTTTATGGTTTGTCACGGTATTGTCTTCCTTATATAATGTGTATTATATATATGTTTTATATTTTGATTATATTTTATAATATAATATAAATTTCATAATTACTGATGTTTACAATTTTTTTATACTGTAATTATATGTTAAAAAATACCAATATTATATTGAGTATAATAGGGGCTGGATGGAAACTTCTGGGCGGTGGACCGATAATAGATAATCTGTCGGCCATTTTATTAGAGGACGGTATTATCACATAATAGAACAATATTTAGTTTATTTATCAATGTTTAGTGTTTTCAATATTTCATTATTCGACATTATTACAAAAAGTAATATTTTTCTTGAGTAAACGTAATATTATTTTTAATTTTTACTAAAATGGTGAATGTTTGTATGGTTTATAATTGTAAAAAATTGAAAAAAAAAGTACGAAAGCAAAAGACTGCTTTTATTTAGTAATAAAAAACTAAAGCTTAGCTTAAATATTAGTATTTAGTGCTACAGTAGCAGCAGCCATGAGAAGTTGTGTTCATGGAGGTACATTCCCTATGGCTGCAAATACTACACTTCAATTTATTGATCATATATAGATTATATATAAATTATTTGATTTACTTAATTAAAAAAAAAAAAAAAAAAATTGGAGTAAAGATTTTAACCGACCATTTAAAAACACAACACAGCAAACAGAGCTAACATGGTTATTCTTGATACTAAAATAGCAGATGGAAAAATTATTATCCTAATTATCTAATTCCATTTCTTGGAAATTTTTTCTTAACAATGAGCAAAGTATTAATAGTTTGTACATTGTACATATCCAACACATTCTGGTGACCGAATCTCATTTCCAACAGTTCCAACACATACATTAAATAAATCAACAGTGTCAATTAATTCTTGAAGATCCGAAACACTCTTTATCTCTGGGTACTCAAATGTTTTTTTTAAAAATACTTATTATTGGCTTACATGTGTCGGTAAAGTTAATAATTTTATCTGTGTGTCTAACATTGAATTAAAATGAGCAAGGACAGTTCCTTCAGGAAATTTATGTTTTCCCCACATCGTTTTTGGTAAGTTTAAACTGGAAATTTGGTCATGTAATATTTGTATATTGAAATTATATTCTTCTGTAGGATTAGAAATTCCTTCATTGAGAATGGACAATTCAAGAGTATGTAGATTTAAATCTAATGTTTTGGTAGTATGTCCAATTTCTTTTACTTTTGCTTGTCGATTCTTTGGTACAGGACGTTTATGTAATTTTGTTGTGAAATAATGAGGTACCTACCTAGTCCAGGAAAAACTGTAGATATAGCATTTGTTTTTAAAATGGGAATAGTTATTTTTATTTTATGTACAGATCTATCTGGTATAGAGAATTCGTCATGGGTTATTAAAAAACTATTTATAAAATGCAAAGAACACCAAATGGTTTTCACTTAAATGTTTGTCTTTGCGAGGTATTTTCTTATTCTATAATTCTAATAATTTATTATCCTAAAGTAAAGTGTAAAGTATATTGTAAATTTATTATTGTGTACAATAATAATTTATTCTAGTTAAATAGATATTTTTTCCTTGTCTGAATTTCTAAGTCTAATTTGGCATGACATCCTAAAAATCTTTCGTAAAACACTTAATTTTTTGATTAATTTTAAATTATTTTTTACAACAGTTCAACTTAAATAATTTAAGATATTTGTCTGAGCTCCGAGGCTTTTAACTTATAAAGCATTTTGTTAAAGTTATCTAATAACCTATTTGTTTAATTATAGTATTATACATATAATTTTTAATTTATGCACCTGCCACCTGTTATATTTTTTTATGTTTTTTTCCCAACTTGTAAGATATATGAATATATTATCACATTTATGTATGTATTATGTTTTTTAAAGATGTAAATTTGTACTAAATATATTTTAAAAATTTGTCAAAAACTAAAATACTGTATTCTTTTGATATCATATTAAGTGTTTTAAGTTTAAAAGAACCCTACTAGATCATATGTTTTATCTATTTCCCAAAATTTTTATTTTTTTATATTTTAAATAATTATAAGTATTTTGAGACTTAAAAGTATTGAAATAAATTTAAAAATATTAAAGCAATCGTTTTTCTTTTACTGATCAATGAAAATTATATTTCAAAAGTTTATAATTTGAATTTTTTTTTATTTTGCCCTCATAAACAACATTCGCCAAGTGAAAACTAAGTTAAATGGACCTTAAGCTAAATTTATTTTTAATTAAAGTTTAATCAATGCTTGTACCTACACTGTGTTTTTAAGAAAATCTAATATTATTTTATATTACCTTAGGAGTACGAAACAGTATAGGTTTTTTTGTTCTTATTCTTCAGATGTTTGTTATTGCTTAGATAGCCACTTTTACACCCTGGTACAAAACATTTTTTTGTCATTTTGAAACTATATTATATATTATATTATAGGTGTATTCACATAAAACATGGAAACAAATGACAATTGGAATGATGGTCTCTATATAAAATTGTGGTGTGGATTTATCTATTATAATGCATAAATGTGAAAATTATAAGACCTGTGTCTGTAATGATTTTTGTAAATGGCTATCATCAGCACTTTTGTTTACCTTTTGTTAGATAAGCATTAAATGAATGAAACTTCTTCTGCAGAATCCTTGACTTGGAAGTGAATGAAAAAGAAATGATTATTATATTTACTATTTAATAGGCAATTATATTTTATTAGTAAATTCCCAGGTGAAAGGGTTAATGAATTCTGAGAAAATATTACCTACCTACTATTGGAATGAAGTATAAATAAATAAAATGAATAAAGCCATAAAGGTACCTATTAGTTTTAGTACTAAATGAAAAAATTTCCTTGAATTAAACAAAGTTTTCTACATTAAGTGAATTAGTTAAAACCAATAAACTGAAAATGTATTTGTGTATACAGT
The DNA here is from genome assembly GCA_021307375.1 of Tetraneura akinire. Taxonomy (NCBI): domain Eukaryota; kingdom Metazoa; phylum Arthropoda; class Insecta; order Hemiptera; family Aphididae; genus Tetraneura; species Tetraneura akinire. Next base: position 61,654 of record JAIUCT010000090.1, read on the forward strand.
AGGAAAAGAGAAGTAGGTAGGTACTATTTGTGATCAAATTATTTCTTGTACATAATGTATCATCGTTTAACCAAAACGTCTTTTAAAGAATAGGAATTAAAATAATAATACATATTATAATATGATACATAAACCTATATTGTAGTTTTTGAAATAAAATATAATCTATATTTTTGTATACAAATTAAAAAAATTATATATAATATAGCAATAAATATGATAGAAACACGTACAATATGTTTTAATTATTATAAATTATTATAATATAATTATAAATAAAAATATGTAAAAATAATCCCTATTAATTTCATATAAAAATCGGCCTCCGGTCGAATGATGGCCTGGGTGACAAAATTGTACTAACAAATTGCATTAATTTTTAAACCCACTAATTTGGTAGGAATGGTTCGGAGTTATACCTTATATTATTTATAATTCTACATCATGATATCCACCTTGACTCAGAGCATAGGTTAATATAAATAGGAGGTTAGCCTATCACGTCGAGATGTTGTGATCGGTTGAATACGTATGACGTTAAAATAGTACACTTTTTTTTATTTTCATTATTTATACAAATATACAATATAAAATTATTAATTAATTAGTTAAATAATATTATTTATAATTTGTTGTGTAAGAATATCAAATGTGTAAATCAAGTACTATAATTATTATTATAATACCATATTTAATATTTATATTATATTAATTATAAATACTAAATAATAATTATAATTAGTTAAATAACTAAAGAAGTAGCTTATGCCAAGACTACACACGAGTATTATAACTTTATTAGACAAAAACAAACTACTGTAGAAATAGATAATAATACATAATTTAATTCTTAATTTATTTACAAATAAAAGTAAATTTGTTAGTTAATAATAACTTAAAATTTTACTTATAATATAAAATTTATTCATTCATCAGGTAATAATTTTATGCATTTTCTTATTTCTTTTATGAGTTTCGATATCTTTACTACCTATTTTTTTTTTTTTTTTTTTTTTTTATTAACATATTAATTCTAGTTTCTTTAATTTTTAGATTTAAGTATTTAAAACGTATAAAAATTCTCTGTAAAAAATATGCTTTAAAATTTTAGCCTCATTAAGATCAATAAAACATAAAATACCTACGTCCAAGGGGGGCGAACTCCCTATCACCCCCCTCAAATCCGCCACTCACGGCATACATAATTTTTGCACACATCAATAAATATTTAATATTTTCAAATAGGTACCAATGCTTGTTTTCTTAAATAAAGTTAATTTATAAGTGAATCAGTAATTAGGTTACCTACATATTACACATTACAAATAAAATCAACTTTTCCTGTAATTTAAATTCACCATCCACAATATAAAATGATATTATTTTTTTTAGTAAGTTATTATTACAATTTACAAGGATGGGCATGTTAATGAATTTTTTTATTGAGTTAAGGCAATTAAAACAAATTGGAAATTTACAATTAATAGATAATGAAAAATTTTATTCTCTCAATTAAGTAAATAATGATTTAATATAATAATTTGCACCCTATGGCAACTTTCATTAATTCGTGCTAATAAATATTTTTGAAAATATAAAATTGTTTTATATAATATAGTTTTCAAAAAAATAAGATAATTATTATTCTAACATATAATCAACCTTGTTAATTAATATAAAAAAAATAAAAAAAAGAAGATCTGATACTCCTGCCACATGGGATACAAGTGTGCAAATCATAGCGTTTTATTTTAATTAGAATTTGAATGCAATAATAAACCATTGTATTCGAAAAAAGCGATTTTGAGCGAAGTTCAGTTAGATTATAATGTAGGAATTTTTTTTAAATATTGATATTTTTTATTAAATACTTAAAACGCAAAATTTTATCACACGTATAGTACCTACATAAATGAACACTCTATTCTCTATATAATTAAATTTTCAAAAAATTTTAAAAAATATTTGTCAATTTTATTTAACATTATTGTAAAATATTGTAATATAGGTAATAAGAAAAATCCATATAAATAATTTAAATATTGATTTTACTGAAATTTCAACTTAAAACGGCTATAAAAAAAAATTGGGGGTAGAAATTTTTCTAATATTTTGATATGGTGTTAAGTAATATAGTATATATATAATTGAGTAAAATTTTCAGACCTTAATATCATAAATTGCAAATTTTATCAAACATTAAATACATAAAAACGAGAATTTTACGAAATATTCAACGTCCTATATTTTGTAAAAAAATTAATTTAACGATTCCAAAATTTTACCACAAATTATAAAATATTATCAAACGTATTTAAAATTTAAAGATTTTATATTAATATTTTTATAATAATCTAAAATTCTAAATAATACGAGTATATTATAGTTATTTTGTATATTATATTAGTTAATATAGAATATTCGCGACCCACATATACTCGTAAATCGTAATCTATATGTCAATTATATCTTATTGTATTAATTCCATATCCATATCAGTAATTTTATGGCCAGTTCCCAGTGGTGTACAATTAATATACTTTTATTATTTCTAAAATTTATAATTTAAAATTATATATTATCTTATTGTATAATTTAACACTCAATTTATCGATCATTTCGAGTTTCGACTACGACTTACTAACATTTTTATAGTACTTTATTTTTTTAATCATATTTGTAATATATATAAAGCATTTATAAAGTTCGAGGACCCCCCCCCCCCAAAAAAATATATCGTATTCGTCGAAATTTTTCATAAAAAATGCCGTTTTTTCGTAATATTTTCGAAGTTTTTTCTACCGCTTAGGGTCAATTTTGAGAAATTCGAAAAATGACCTAAATAAAGTACCAACTAGATCCACTTTCCAACCGGAAACTTATGCTATTCATGATAATCAGAGCATTATTTCGGGTAGTAAAAATGTCTTCAGAATAAAAAAAAAAAAAAAAAATCATACATAATTGTAAACCCAATACATTCTTCGCTTCGCTCCGAATCTAAAATTTTAATATTCATTGTTTTTCTAATTTGATTTTCACTTTTCTATACATTTATTTATTAATAAATTTATTTATTTTATTTATTTATTTATACGTTGAGGCTTGTAGTTGTCCTCTCTCTTTGACATAGTACGTCAGTAGGTATAGCAGTGACGTGCCCAGAACTATTTTTTCGGGTGGGCCACCTATTTTTTGACCATTGTAAGTTAATATATTAATAAGTACCTATAAGTTCAAAAAGTAAAAACAATATACAAAATTTTGGTTGGTCCCGGCCTCCGGGCAAAGTTAATATTTTTAATTTAAACGAAAATATGAAAAAAATGACAATAAACGGAATTTTTCACAAAAACTTAAATTTCGACGAATTCTATTTCAATATTTGACGATACCTCGGGCAATTTTGAAGTTAGAGACTTGAACTTTTTATTGGGTATTCGCATAGGTATTATAATATATATTTGGTAAAATTTTGCAACCGTAACGTTAATATTTCTACAGAATATAGGACATTGAATATTTCGTAAAATTCTCGTTTTTACATAGGTATATAATATATAATGTTTGATAAAATTGGCAATTTTAGTGATTAAGGTCTGAAAATTTTACTGAAGTATACTTAAATATGACCTAACATAATATAAAAATATTAGAATAATCTCTAGTCTCAATTTTTTTTATAGCTGTTTTAAGATGATTTTTTTAGTTCAAACGGAAATTATAATTTGACTGAACTTCGCTCAGAATCGTTTTTACGAATGCAATGGTTTATCACATACTATATATTAAATTATATATAACTATATATATTATTTATAATTATAATATATAATATATAATAATAATTATAATAATATAAATTTGAACAACATTTAATAAGTTTAAATAAAAATTAAATGTAAATCTTGTTAAGTCGTAGTGAACATGTATTCAAATTTAAAATCGGGCGAATGGGTGACGTACTCTGGTGAGAACTTCCGAACTATCTTAATCTGTCGTAGTAATTTTTGGCGTCATTAACATTGCATTGGAAGAACAAAAGCGACTGCGCATTATCTGGCTTATCTTCTCAACGTGGTGTTAACATTGAAAGTATCAGATGGTTGTTATTAACAATAGAAAACTAAAACTATAAAATTACTTGATTCAGAGAAAACTATTGTTATCCACTTTTTCTCGTAAATTTTTATTTTATTTTTCATTGTACTAAGTTATCTTGTTTTAGAATGATTCGCTTTATTCTGGTACAGAACAGTGCCGGAAAAACGAGATTAGCAAAATGGTACATGCATTTTGAAGAAAATGAAAAACAAAAAATTATTAAAGAAGTAAACGCAATTGTATCAGTCAGAGATGTCAAACATACAAATTTTGTGGGATTCCGACAATTCAAGATAGTTTACCGCAGGTATGCCGGTTTATATTTTTGCATGTGCGTGGATGTGAATGACAACAATCTGACTTATCTGGAAGCTATACACAATTTTGTAGAAGTTCTCAATGAATATTTCAATTGCGTTTCTGAATTAGACCTGGTGTATAACATCAGTAAGGTATACATTGTTTTGGATGAAATGTTTTTGGCTGGTAAAATTCGAGAAACGAGTCGAACAAAGGTTTTGAATCATTTACGCACCTCGAGTTCACCAAAATGAATTGTACCGTACAAAAATATATATTACTTTAACAATACAGCATGCACATATATCTTTTATATCTATATCGTCATGTATTTTAAGATATTTAAACTTTTATAATTTTTTATGATTATAATGTAATTAGAAATAAAAAGATCATTTAAATTCAACTTTATATATTTATTATTTTTTGTAATAAAATATTACACAATATCTTTACCAATACCTATCTGATGTCTTAAAAATCAAAATTTAAAAAATTATAATATACCATTATATTTTATAAAACATAATGCTAAAATGTATGAATGATAACTTACAAATCAAACTTTGGTGTTTACGAGTACATCGGTAACTATAATAATATGTAAAGTTTAATTTAAAATAAGTTGCAAGTTTTCTAACATATCAATAAAGTGATATTATGATATTCAAATACCTATTATTTAAGTTATGTAATATAACTTTTTACATTTTTATTGTTGATAAGTATATAGTAGGTTTTAAAAATTGATATAAATACAAATATAAGTATTTACATTAATTATGTCATTAGTGTGCTACCAACAGAGAACTATTTTTTATATTTTTTTTTAATATTTATGTGACTTAATTAAAATTAAACTTTTAAAATGTTTAGAAAATCAGTGTGCAAATATGTGAATATGTGTGAAGAAAAATTTTACTAATACACATATTTATTTCTGTTCAGATTTAGAATGAAATAATTTGCTTTGGACCTATATAGAAGATACATATAAACTTAACTTACATGTTTGGGAATCATAAACGATTTACCAAAAATTTAATTTTTTTTTTTTTTTAATATAAAATAATATAATGCATAGGTATTTAAAAATATTATTTTTAAATTTAGAAGTAAAAAAATAAAACAAAATTTTATTTTTTATATAAATGAAATAATAAAAAACCCAAATAAAAATATTAAATTACAAAAATGTTGTTTTCATGTTATTTTAAAAATATTATTTTTATTTTAATATTTATTTAATAAACACTTTTTTTTTAAAAAAATTTTACTCTTTTAAAGGTTTATAATTTGTATATTTATATTTAAATTAATACATAGTAGATTGTTACAACTACTGAATAGATAAAATAAAATATGATAGATTGTTTATGACACCAGCATCTATCTATAATATATATAGGTTATTAATATAATGAAAAAATATGAGAATGAATTATTCATTTACTTTTTTTTAAATTTAAATTTTAAAGTTGTTATGACTGAGAGTAATTCCTGAAAACTTATTCAGATGTTTACTTATATATTATGCATAGGGTC
>JAIUCT010000090.1:72602-142446 GCA_021307375.1 Tetraneura akinire
ATAACTTGCTCTATTTAGAATTTAAACAAAAGAAATTTCTATTTTTTTTTTTTTTATAAATATCGTGTTTGTATAAATATTTATTGAAAAGGACAAATATATGTTTAATGTTTATAACTTTACGTACTTATATGAAAGCTAATTATTTGGTATCATATTTTTAATATAAATTATATAAATTTATTTTTAAATATAAATAAATACTATTTTTATTAAAATAATTGATAATTATAATATAATAATAATTAAATTAAATATTTAAAAATAATAATAGATATTTTATGTAAATAAAATTTAATTTCAGATTACAGTTATGAGCATAAAAGAATAATAGCTCAATTATTTAAATATATGACTTGTAAGTATATATTCTAATTATCTATAGTTGTGTTTTACAATATTTTCTATCCTAGTAAATAATTATTACATTTTCTATTAAAGTATTGTCACACCTCACACACAACAAACCAGATGGGACGTTCGATGAGAATTCGAAAATCAGTAAAATTTCTATACGAATCAATGTAGCTAACATTAAAAAATAATTAAAAATTCCCCACGTGCGCACATTGACACGCAGCGCAAGGCAAAACAGTACTGTGTCAGTGTGTCAGTGTCCAGGACGGCAGGACGCAGTCTACTGCACACGTGCCACACGCTTTTGGAAAATATACGTATACAGACATACAGTATACGACGACATAACATAATTTTAATTCAATATTTTCTACTGTTGCGATGGAAGAGACTCTAATTGAAGTCGTCCGACATTAAAATATCATCAGTCATCACCATATCTTTTCCTTTTCTTTTTTTTCTTTTTTTTTTTTTTTTTTTTATATAAAATTTCTTTCCCCTCATAAGAAAATTATGTAATTCTTGAAGAGTGTCTTTATTGTTCTTAACTAAATTGATATTTAGTTGGAAGGTTTATCAGTGATGCACTTAATTTAGTTAACAATTATAGTTAATAGCTATAGTATATTCGCTGTAAGTTAACCCACTCGTTCGACGAAAACCGGTCGCGGCCGCGCAGGCTACCGTGTCTTCGGTGCGCTAGTTGTGATCGTCACCACCGCACCTGGTGTATACGTAGTGATTTGATTATCTTAAAGACTTTACGACACGAACGCGAACGACAGTAAGTATTTTAAGAGTATGTGTTTTGATTCAGTAATAGACTGTTGCGATCGTATTTAATTTATTACAGTATACCGTATTAAAGTATAATATAATAGGTATATTCGTAACAGTTGTTTTGTATAACATTCTGTATGACGGCAGCTGCCTACTATGACAAAGCTCAGTATACATGCACGCAAGTTTGTCAACTTACGGCGAATAATAGACTATAGTGAGGTCTAGGACAAGTGGGCGCCGCCAACTGGAAACGGCCAACTCGGCGCAGCTAACTGGGTGTTGGTACAAGTAGGCGCGAGTTAAGTGGACGCCAGGACAGCTGGGCGTTGAACAGCTAATTATACTTATTTTTCGTCATACGTATGAGATAGGTATGCAGCGAGTGCTTCCATATGGTCTCTCTTAAAATCTAAAATATTATCTTATTTAATTTTTAAATTTCTTTTATTTATAAACTCATTTGGTAATTATGTGCAATTCCTGTTAAATATTCGACAACTTCTCTGTTATAATAGTCTCGAACAACCGTTAAAATACGTTGATCTGCATCCCTGTACTTCTTTAATTTCACTAGTGTATTGTGTCCAGCAACAAGTTGTTCGTAATAAAAGTCACGATTGGTTTGTACTTTTCGTAAACCGTCAATAAGCTTCCAGATTGTAGGATGATCCATACCTAAGGCGGCGATGAGCTGCTTCAGCATGGTTATTAGTTCTGTCTTGGTGGTTTAAAGTTCTGTTATAGACATTCCACATTTCGTGAGGAAACAAAGGCTGTCTTCGTCCATTACCTCTCCGATTCATTCTTCCGACGTAGTTATCCTCAAATCAGTCTAAAAGTGGTTGCACATCATTCGGAAAGTTTTCGGATAATAATAATAAAGTATTATCCATGTCTTCGATTGGGACAAACGCCAAACCTATAACCATTTTTGCGTACAATGAAAAGTTGGGTTCATTGTTGTAACAATTTATTAGGTCTAATTCAGCCAACTTTTTTTCATATTTTTTGCCAAATGAAAAAGATAACCTCGGATTTCCACGGTAGGAAATATTTCTGAAACACTTTTGAAAGCAGCCATTTCATAGTCACAAGTAATATATTTTGGATTGAAGTTTAGCACTAACACTTTAATCATGCCAACTAATTTGTCGTAAGTTTCTCTACATTTATTTGGCAAAAGTGCCTAGAAAATAGGGTGAACATAATTTACCGCATGAAAGGTCGTTTACATCAACAATAACTGCAATTGATGTGTGCGGAACGAGATTATTGAATTAAAATGAAATTGCTTAGACGATAGGAATATAGGATTCTCTAATAAGGGTATTCTGTATTCATGAAAAAATAATAAATATCGTAAAGTTGTTAAATCTAATTACGTACTGTTCAAATTTTAATATTAGAAGAAGACTTAATAGATATGATTGACAATGATATCTGTTAAGCTTTACAATTATTAATAATTATTGAAAATTTCACATAATTTTAACAAAAAAATATATAATGTAAGAGAAATATGTTGAATTATAATTTATTTTCTGATTGATCTTTATATATCTTTATGATTTATATTTATATTACTCTTTATATATAAATCTAATTTTAAAAAATGTTAATTTATTTACATAAATATTAGTATGATGCAAATTCCAATAACATAATATAATATTATTTTATATTTATATATTAAAATAAGTTTATTTTAATGTAAAATATAATATAGTATTTTAATATATTATAGATAAAGTATTACACTATAATGAGTGTTGATTACTTTTAATTATATATAAGAATATATAAATACATGTCTTTTTTATTATTTATGTCATTTTTGGTTATTTTATTAACTTATAATTTATTTTTATTATAAAATTATACAGCCATCAAATATGATAAAGTGGGTAGATTCATGTATGATGTATATGCAAATATTCAAAGTAATTTTTATTATAATATAAATTAAAAATAATATTAGAGAGTATTAATATATTATATTTGAATATAATTAGAAGGTACCTATATGAAATTTATTGAAATGTTTTTTAGTTGTTACTTATAGGACTTTTTGACTTGTACTAGTATAATTATTAGTGTATTACGTCATTTTTATGACAATTAAAATATAAAAATTATATTTTTAAATTTGATTTTCACTACATTTTATTAAGATATTTTTTAATATAATCATAATATAAAATGCCAAACGGATAGGTTAACCATGGAAAAGATACAGACTCACGGAGAGGATAGTGTTGTATTTTGATAATAATTTGAATGTAATTATAAATCATAGCATTCGACAAATTATTCAGAGCGAAGTTCAGTCATATAATATAGGTACTGATCATAAATTATTATGGATATCTTGTAGTGTAGTTGGCGGAACATTCGCGAAAGCTACCTAAGTGTTAAGCACCGTAGCCAGCCATCGAAAGCGAATGAGTGATCGCTACTGTGATATACAGCCTACTGCCTCATCTACTACCAATACTACCATCCCACTACCAGGCACGGCAGAAACCCAAAGGGTGTCAAATAGAGATTCTACCAAATAAGCGTCTGAACCTCTGAACAGACCTCTAGTTCTCTCCTGGACAATATGCGATATGGCCGATATGCAATAAAAAAAAAAAAGTATTGATTTCAATTTCAAACATTTATTAAACAGCATAATATTTTAAATAAAAAAATCAATGCACGAGTTCCAAAATTTTTTCACATATATAAAATAAACATTACCTATGTCATTATATAAATTTAATATATACTTACTCAGTTATCGAAAATAATTGAAATCGAATTCTTGAAAATAACAGTCACACTAAATATTTTGTCATTTTTTGGTAGTTCTTCGACCACATAAATACAATTATGTCTAATGAGAAATTCATAAAATTTTTACATACATAAAAATAATCCGCTTATATTATTATACCATTGCATTCTTTGCTTGGCTCAGTATAAATATATCAACGTATAATATTTTATATTATAAAAAATGTAATCTAAAACTTTTAAAAATACCATACGTATATTTATATTCATTTAAATCTGTATTTATAAAAATCTTTAATTTTAAGAAGTTAAATATAAATATATAACACGTATTAGTTACTAATACAAAATTGAAAAATGTACATTTTTATGAATATAAAAAATTGTAATCTATAATAAATGACTACAATCAAATCTCTTATTATATCATATCAATTTAGCTTATGAAGACTATTTAAAAAAATACCAATTAAGCAAGGAGATCGAGAAGAAGTTACTTGAACTTGATATTAAATTATATCAAAATCTTCATAAAATCATTACTTCAAATTATTGGAGAGAAAATTCAGAAGAAATTATTTCATCCATACCTAACAGTAATGTAATCTATGTATAATTCTTTGTTGTCAGTTAATCAATCTTTATTTAATATTAATTTATTATTGAATTACTATACACTGTTCAATATGAGTATGCTCAAAATGCCGACGAAAACCCTAGGTTTTATAGTTTTCGTAATAACGTTAATTGCCCACAGCTAGAGATATTGTCGATTCATAGGCCAACGGCATACTTTATAGCGAGCTACACATGCTGACGGGTATAACCAATCACAAAATAGTAGGTAAAATATTCTTGCTTAATTTTGGGCAAACTCATTTGGGACAGATTATATATTAAGTAATTTGCTTGAAGCTGAAATGATATTTATAATTATTAGTCAAACCATAACATACGAGTAAAATATATTATATTATAAATGACACGAATATACGTATGTAATAAACTAATTCATAATCAAGATTACTTATATTGCAAAATCTAATTTTGTAGGTACCTATATTAAATAATGCATTTTTTTTTTTTTTTATATTATATTAATTTGTTTTTTTAATTTATTATTCAAATAAACTATTTTAATTATAAAATCGATAAGTAATATTCTTACTAAATTCCATAAAGCTATAATTTTGTTAAATATTTATTTGGAACTGGTCTGTGATAGAAAGCACACATTATTGTAGGACCAATAAATTCTTCGTTTCGCTGAAAATCTACAACAGAAACTAATAATTAATAAAATTAATAACGCTGAAGAAATAAGAATTATGTTTATTGAATAATACATAGGTGATTTATACGTAGGTACATTTATATAGATTTTATTATGTTTGTTTAATATGAATTTAATAATTTTTTTATTATATAAAAAAATTTCAGATCAATATCTTCGTCTCTTATTGAATAATAATATAAATTATAAGACAAAATATGACGATATGAATGTGTTATATCGTGTATGTTCACATTTATTAAAAAGTAAGATAAGTCAATTTATTCATTACTATAGTCCATTCAAAATGACAAAGGACCCAGTCGGCCGACTTCTGTGCAAGAGCGTAGCTATATATTTTTAATAAACATAGAGTTATAGACTTATAGTTAAAATAAATTTTATAAATGCATAATAATTATACGTCAAGCAACCAAAGATTCAATAAAAATTCACATAAATAACATTCACTATAAATATTATCTATATGATCATATATGAAGTTTTCAGTTGGGAATTCATGATTGTAGCCCAGTTTCTAATACTAGCTCCATCACACTTTCGCTAGGTCGCCTCGTCGAGTTAATGGGAAGTGAGGCAGCGCATGAATGCACACTCTACACTCTAATCGTGTAATCTCGTGACTCACTTAGTTGATTCTAACCTCGTGTCTCGTGTTTCTTTGACTCGCGACCATAATACCGACTCGGAGTGGAGAGTTCAAGGCGAGACGAGAGAAGACGACACGAGACGAGGGGAGTGAACCGACTGCACTTTCTCGCTTCGCCTCGGCGAGGGTGTGGAGCTAGCATAAGGTACTTATTTTACCATCCTTGGCTGATTGTAGGCGTTCCGAAAAAATTAAATTTTTAAATGATATTAAATGAAATGATACTTTATTATGATAAATAATAAAGTCCATTCATCAGACCTAGTATCATTGATATCATTTAGGGTTCCTCAGCGTCCTACCTACTAGAATATTATGCACCTTTTTTTATACCGTATTCTGATACTAATTTTTTGCGTAATAAATTTTTGTAATCTTATTTCTAACTTATTTATATGTTTTCTGTACTTTGTATTATTTTATAATCAAGGGCTTACGCTCGTATATTCATAAATTCATAATAAATAAATAAATATTATTTACCAATTCATAATACGAAATAATGAAAGCAATAGTTGCCGATATTGACCGAAACTGATATATCATGTATGTAAAATGTAAGCAAATAATATATGTATTATGATAGGGGTGACGGTGTTGTAAATATAAATCATTTGTAGTTGGATATACCGGTATGGCGGTACACCTGCTATTTTTTTGAATCGGTCTACCAAAATACTGAAAATAACCAAATATCCATACGTCAATGCATAGGAGTATGCATGATAGGTCGTTACTCTCATGCACAGGTACGACCTCCAAACAGCCGAAAATTTTATTGTAATTTTTTCAAAATTTGAGAATCGTATATTATTTTTATTTTAGTTACCCATAGGCGTAGATTCAGAAATCTCAAATGGGGGGGGGGCTATAACATGATGAGTTATCAAAATCTATACGTGTTAGATAATTTTTATACAATATATATATATACTGGGTGTACCACTAAATAAATAATAGGGTTGTGCGGGATGAAAATAAGATATTTTGACGGTATACGAATAAGTATACCTTAATATACTCTACTGAAGTTTTATTTTAGTTTAAAATAAACTTTTTTCATCGGTCCAAAGTCCAATTCGCGCTTGCGCAAAGTGAACGATCGGAATTGTTTTTATTATGCTTAAAAATAACGTCCCTGAATTACATTAAGGTTTCCAAGCTTAAACCTATCAAATTACTATTATTTTCCATGTATCGAAATAAGGAAAAACCTAACTCGGCGAATTTTGGGTGAAGAAAAAACCCTAAATAAAAAATGTTAAAAATAATACAATAAAAATAAAATGGGGGTTGCCATTTAACTTTTAAAAGTTGCATTGTGCGTGCGAGAATTGACCGAGGGAAAATTTTTTTATGGTTATCAGACTTAAAACCGTCAAAATATCTTATTTTCACCCCACACAACCCTATAACGGATTTAGTGGGACACCCTAAGTATATAAAATGTATTGTTATATATTAATAACAATAATTACAGCACAAGGAGGGAAAGGGCTAAAGGCCCTTAGCTCCCCCCATTAGATCCGCGCCTGGTTACCCAGTATCATATTGCCCATATTGGTGATTATCTTGTGCACGATTTGCTAAGATGGTCTGGATATGCTTATGCGTCAATATTTAGATCTATATCAAAATTTCCATCATAATTTTGTAAAAAAAACAATACACTTTTTTTCGAACAAATATTGGGATTTAACTTTACCCATAAACCGTAATAAAGATATTTGTGATATCGAATATACCTATAATACCAAAAAATATCACAAAATAATCGATAATACGGTATTTTCGGTAGATCGTTTTATTACGATTTGAATATCCATACCGAAATAGAAGTAAAATAACATTACCCCTCCATATATGATAAGTTGAATCTTGTATACAAAGAATTAATCTGCATACCTATTTAGTATCAATTTTATCGTTATAAACTTCATTAGTTTATACCTATCTTATTTCGATTTTGGACTTATTGTGTATAATGGAGTTCGGATGTGTAAACTATAATACATTAATACCTACATAATATAATGTTTAAAATAAATTAAAATAAAAGGTGCTAAATAATTTGACATGTTATTATTATTGTTAATCAATAATCATTTAGGTATTTTTGGACAAATATTCATTTATTACATTGAAATAAAATGATAGATGGGGAAATTGAAAAAATTTAGTGAGGACAAATTTAAATTTTATTTTAAGAGGTAGTCGACGAATACGAGTCACCACCCGGGTCCTCTCTTATTTTGAACAATAAATATAATATTATAATTTATTATTAATTTAAATATATGAATTCAAAGTATTTAATATCAGATAAATTCCCTATTAATATTCAAATAATTTATTATTTTAAATAAATATTGTACTCTTTTAATGTTAATAGATCATGAATCGGTAAATTGTTTTGAGAAGGTATTAACAAATTTAATTAATATGCAATTAACACCAAACGAATTAAAATTTACAATAATGAATTATCGTATCATGATAAAATGTGATTCTGGTAATCTATAAAAAAAATTATTTTCTTTCTGTTTAAAATTAAATGTAATTTTTTTAATATGATAATATTGTTTCATGTATCTATTATATAGTGCGATCGAAAAGTCGCGTACATCAAAATGAATGTGTTTGTTAATAGTATTTTTATTGAATTACTTTTACTTTTATTTATAAACACAAATACAAATATTATAATATAAAAAATATTCAAAATTAATTAATACATATGCATTTAACGTGTTTTATAAAATGTACTCAAAATGGCTGCCTTGTTCATTAATGCACTCACCAATGTTTTACCACTTTTGTGGTCATTATGTGCAACACACTTACATTGATTAAGTTTATTTCCGTTGATATGTAGGGTTACCATATTTTATTTAGCAAAAACCAGGACAAACTTTTTTTAATTTTTTTTTTTCATTGATTTCTAATTTTACAATATAATTTTTAATACACATTATATAGATAATAATATTTGACACTTTAAAAATTAAAGAATACATAATAAAATACACAATTTTTAATCTGTGTCCGGTGTGTTCTCCGTCGGCATAAAAGTTTTTGTTGTTTGATACTTAATATTTTATAATATGATTATGTCATATTTATTACTGCAGTTTCTCCAGGTAAATTGGAAAATTCAAGAATTTTGTTTTTACGCCTGCAGTGGTCGAAAAATAACGAACAATTACAGGAACTAACTTAATAGCTTTATGATTTGATAATTATCTCAGATCTTACTTGTTACTTTTTTCATCAAATGTCTAATAAAAGACACTTATAATTAATTAAAATCTCATTCCGGGACAATATGCTGTCCCGAAACACATTATCGGGACACCGGGACGTCATACTCAAAACCGGTACTGTCCCGGCCAAACCGGGACGTATGGCAACCCTATTGATATGAAACTCTTCAGTTTATCCAATGTTTGTAGTCTATTCTTATAAACTCTTCCTTTAAGATGACCCCATAGGAAGAAATATGGAAGTGTTAAGTCATGTGAACGCGGGGGGGGGCATAAGCCTTTGGATATGCTCGCCAAAGGTTGCTCTTGGGAAAACGACATGTTCACATAGCAATAATCAAAGCACTACTAAAAGCATCGTATCATCAATACATATAACAAGGTTCCATGTAAATTGGTCGCGGCAAAATAGTCGCAACAATAATGTCGCGGTAATAAACTAATAACGTCGCGGTAAAATGATCGCAGGTATAAATTGATCGTAGGTATAATATGATCGCAAACAATTTGGTTGTAAATTACAAAGATACAAAGAAAAATCACAACGATCTTTTCAAGTGGAGTACGCTGCCGGCTTCGCTCACTTCCTCAAGCACCGCTTTGCGGCACATTTCGTGATGATGGGGCTACACCCCAAGAGACTACGGCATACACCTACCTCATAAACCTGATACAATTTTTAGATTCTTTCTATGCAGTAGAAAAAACGACGAAAAAACGGCATTTTTCACGAAACCTGAAATTTCGATGAATTTAATTCCAATATTTTACGATAACTTAGGCAATTTTGAAGACAGAAATTTGAATTTTTTTGGGTGTTCACATAGCTACTATATATATGTGGTAAAATTTTTTAACCATTTCGTTAATTTTTCTACAAAATCTAGGACTTTAAATATTTCGTAAAATTCTCGTTTTTATCTATACCTATATGTTTGATAAAATTGGCAATTTTTGGTATTAACGTCTGAAAATTTTGCTGAAGTAGTGAAGTATATATACATATTACTTAACATCATATAAAAATATAAGAATAATCCCTTATCTCAATTTCTTTTATAGGTATTTAAAATTGAAATTTCAGTGAAATCAATATTTAAAATATTTTTATGGATTTTTCTTATTTTTATGTATGAAGACATTTTTTTGACCAGAAATAATGCTCTCATATTTACGAATAGCATAGGTTTTCAGTAAAAAATTGGATGTAGTTTATACTTTATTTAGGTCATTTTTCGAATTTTTCAAAATTGACCCTATGTGGTAGAAAATCTGACGAAAATACTACGAAAAAATAGCATTTTTCAAGAAAACTGAAATTTCGACGAATTCGATTTCAATATTTGACGATAACTCGGTCAATTTTGATGTAAGAGACTAGAAAATTTTATAGGGTGTTCATTTATATATACTATATGTGTACTGTACCTATATAGTTATATGTGTGATAAAATTTTGCGTTTTAAATATTTCATAAAAAATGTCAAAGTTTTAATTAATTCCTTCATTGTCTGACTGAACTTTGCTCAGAATCGTTTTTCGAATGCAATGGTTTGTATTCAAATTCTAATTAAAATTAAACACTATGATTGGCACACCAGTATCCCATGCGGCAGGAGTATCATCTCGTCTTTTTCAATATTAATTTTAAAAAACAAGGAAAAAAGGTAACGGGTATATAAAGAGGATAGTGTTGAATTTTAATTAAAATTTGAATTCAATGATAAATTATTTCATTCAAAAATACGATTTTGAGAGAAGTTTATCAGATAATATATGTATAACGTATTGATTAAAAGTTTTATATTATCCGTATTTACGTTCCAAAATTAGTAATCTAAATACATAAATTTGACAGTATACTTAGGTGAGAATCGTTTTTCGAATGGAATGATTTATCAAACAGCTGCAAAAAAAAAACATCGTAAATGATGTATTATTTACAATTAGTTGGAATTGAGTTAAGTAAAATACATTCAAAGTCCTATATTTTGTAGAAAAATTAACCCAACGGTTCAAAAATTTTACCACATATATATAGTAGCAATTTGAATACCCAATAAAATTTACAAGTCTCTAACTTAAAAATTGTCCGAGTTATCGTGAAATATTAAATCATAATATTAAATAAAATTATTAAATTATATATTATATTGAGTTTAAATAAAATATTCAAAATTTTATTCAACTTTATTGTAAAATATTGAAATATAATGAGAAGAATCAATATAATATATACTTTAAATATCGATTTTAACCAAATTTCAATTTTAAACACTTATAAAAAAAATTTATACTTGAAAATTTTTCTGATATTTTGGTATTACGTTAACCAATATGAAGTAATAAATATGTTTCAATAAAATTTTTAAAATATATTTGTCCTTTTTCTCAATCATTAATGTAAAATTATTGAGAAATAATAAGTAAAAAAATACTTATATGAATGTATTCTAAGATTTTCGATTATACTAAAAATATCAACTTTTTATTTATAACAAAAAAAAATTGAGACATGGGAGTTTTCTATTATTTTGGTATCATTTTAAATAATATACTTCAGTAAAATTTTGAGGCCTTCAAACAAGTAATTGCCAATTTTATTAAACTTTATATAGATAAAAACTAGTATTTTTGGAAAAATTCAGAGTTTATATTTTGTAGAAAATTAACGTAACGATTCAAAAATGTATAGTATTGTTATGTAAACACCCAATAAAATTTTAAAGTATCTAAATTGCCTGAGTTATCCTGAAATATTGAAATTGAATATCACGGGAACTTCAGTTTTCAAACAAACAATGTTTTATCTTCATTTTTTGGACGTTTTTCCTATCACATAGAGATTTTTCCTATACAAATTTTAAAAAATTCGAAAAATTACCCAAATAATGTACCAACTACATCAATTTTCCAATTGGAAACATATGCTATTCGTTAAAATGGAACATTATTTCGGGTTGAAATTGCGTTTTTATACATACAATATAAAAAAATATAGGTAAATAAAGATATACCTCATTGTAAAACTAAAAGATTTTTTGCTTCGTTCAAAATTTAAAATATATACACAATTAGGTACCTATTTAAATTCTCAACCTATTATTTGAATAAAAATGTAATGTTAATTATTTATTGTTGTATGTGAAACACACACAAAATAAAACACTCTAATTATTAATATAAATAAATTTATTAAAACTTTAAATATATTAAAAAAAAACACAAATATAACTTTCAAATATACAACTCAAAAACAAATCAAACTGGAGGTGACTAAACGCAATAGACAACGTCTTCGTGTGTCTTCACCGTCTCCCGTTCTCTTTCAAAACCCTATATTTAAATCATTTTAAAACTAGGACACCACAAAACTGATGTTATTACAAATTCTTAATTTCTAAATAACACTATTTTTTTTCCTTTAATCTAGATCAAATACACATAAATTCCTTACATAGCATTAGTAATGAAATAATTAAAAATTGATTCCTAATCTAAAAATTGTTTATACTACTATATTAATATTACATTATCTTATTTTAGTTGATCCATCAATTTTTGAAAATATAGTGTCATTGGGTTTGTAATTAATAATTATATACTTATTTTAATTTGTGTTTATAATTAAATGATTTATGTTATTAGTATTTTATACTCTATTTTCTATTATTTAAATTATAATGATTATTGTAGTGTATAGGTAAAAAGTGTATACGTAAATTATTATGAATTTTATAAATTATATAATTATACTCTAGTATAGTACTAGTAGTAGGAGGTAAAGTTAACATATTTTATAATTACTTAAGTATAAATATTATGAAGTAATACGAGTATCGTATTATATTTATATCAAAATTCATGTAAGAACAAAATATTATCTTTAATGTCAATTAACACAATTCTAGAAATTGTATTCTTTATTTTAGTTATTATTGCCACTTGGTAATATAAAATTAAAGAATTCGTTTTTAAAACAATTTAATATTACAATGTTATTATTTTAAATTAATTTCAATTCATATTATTTTATTTTAAAAATTTCAGAATCATTAAAAACTGATACTATATATTTAATGAAAAAACAAATGCAAAATGTATTAATTGTTTATTCAGAATTATTATTAATAATATACAACATAAAATGTGAGTTATAGTTAATAATTAATATCATTATGAACAAAATATAATTTTTAAACCCCGACTTATTACTTTTATTGTTGTTCTACGAGTTTCTAAATTTTATAAAATATTTAACACTATTCAATTAAATAAAATAAATCTTCTGTTTAAATATGATTTTCAAAAAAATAATGTTTTCATTTGGTATACTCGTATAACATAAACGTTGTATTATAGACTATAGTTGATGTTAAAATATAGTTTGAATAATTGACGAAATCGTGATTTATTGTTATCCGGTTCTGATACTGTTGAGAATGACAAGAGTGTTTCCGGATTCATTGTAAAAACCGTACAGCTATAATAATATAATATATAATATAGCGAATAATGTACTAATTAAATACAGTCACAATAACATTTTAAACCAGTGAAAAATACAAGTGTTAATTTTTTTTTTTAACACTGCGATATAACAATACCATTTTAAAAATTATTTTTGGTTGTTTCCAACATTATACGCGAGTACGTCATCTACATAAAGTATCTTTGCTAATGCAGATGACTTGAGAACAACAACATGATCATTTTTCACAGCAATATCTGATCAACTTTTTTGTCTTGACACTGATAATAAGAAATCATTATTTTTTTATTTCAGATTTACCTCCTAACATACATAGTATAAAAAATTATCTAAATGCCCTATTGGAAGAATTTATAAATATAAATGAATTTACAAGAGGATTTTCTCTATATCTACATATTATGAATGGTAAATTGGTAAATTACATACCTAATATGTTATCTGTATTTGAATAATTAATGCACTATAATTTCATGTGTTTTAAATTATGAAATTATTTGAACAATTTAATTATATTGTGTTCATTAATTTTTATAATTTAAATAATTTTAATTCCTTTAATTAATTTTATTATTGTCATAGCTAGTTATGTTATTATTAAGTATAGGTACTTACTAATAATTATATTCACTACTTCAACGTTAACAAATCAAATATTATAGTAAATTATTAAACATTTTGTAGCTGCAATTAAAAAAAAAAGCAAGGAAAGGGATACTGTTATGGAAAGAGGTGTAAAGAGGATAGTGTTTAATTTTAATTATAATTTTAATGCAATGATAAATCATTACATTCGGAAAACAATTCTGAGCGAAGTGCGGTCAGATAATGCCGTTTTTTCGTCGTTTTTTTCATATTTTCGATTAACTAAAATTATCAAATTTAAACAGCTATAAAAAAAAATTGAGACTAGGGCTTTTTCTAATATTTTTATATAATGTTAAGTAATACGTATATATACTTCAGTAAAATTTTCAGACCTTGATGCCTAAAATTGCCAATTTTATCAAACATTATATACATAAGAACGAAAAAATTACGAAATATTTAACGTCCTATATTTTGTAGAAAAATTAATTAACTACAAGTATATATATATATAAATAACTTGAGTGAATACGCAATAAAATTTTCTAGTCTCTAACTTCAAAATTGCCTGAGTTATCGTGAAATATTCAAACCGGATTTATGTTATAAATTTGTTATAAAATTTTGTGTTTTAAATATTTTATAAAATAATGTCAACATTTTAATCATTACCTACATTATCTGACTGAATTCATTCAGAATCAGTTTTTCGTATTATGCAATGGTCTATTATTGCACTCAAATTCTAATTAAAATTAAACACTATTATTTTCACTCTATATCCCTGCGGCAGGAGTAACAGCTCGTCTTTTTTCTTCGTGTTTTCAATAGAAAACATTGCAATATCATAGGGTCAATTTAGAGAAATTCAAAAAATGACCGTAAATTAAATACCAACTACATTCAATTTTCAACCGGAAACATATGCTATTCATAATTCATGAAAATCGGAGCATTACTGCGGGTAGTAGAAGTGTCTTCCGTCCTAAAAACAAAAAAAAGACACACATCATTGTAAAACCAATACATTCTTTGCTTTGCTTAGAATCTAATATTTCAAATATTACGATTAAAGTTCTATATTATTATAATCAGGAGCGGATCCAGCTCTAGATAACGGGGGGGGGCGAACTATAATAAATTTTTCTTGTATAGGAAAATATAGCCATTATACATAGATGATTAAAAACTACAATAATATTTATTTTATAATTTTATATATTAATATTTTATAATGTATTTGTTTATAATAATTCTTTATTGTCTCATGTGAGAATTTCAGTAGGTTATATTATAAATACAATATTATTAGTCAATTACATATTTCTTTTTTTTTTTTACATTTAATTATGGTAAAAAAAGTAGAAAATTAAAAATCAATAAAAATTCTTTGAAATAAAAAAATAAAGTAAAAAAGTTTATGTATATATATATATAATTTATAAATGAAAATTTAACCTTCGTGATGAATTTCCAAAAATATTAATTATTTCTTCAACATCTACATCAACATCTTTGTGTGTATAAATAAGAGCTAGTCCGTTTAACCTATCTACTGTCATCCTGGTTCGTAACCATGTCTTAACCCGACGAAGAGATGAAAAATTGCGTTCTGCAGATACAGTACTTCCAGGCAAAGTAGATAAAATTGTTAATAATATTGATATACATGGGTATAATATTTCTTCACAATATATAAGTACATCAATCGCTGTGTTCGCTTGAATCGTATCATTATTTACCCAGAATCCGTGCCATAATTCAATTTCACCAGTTAATTTTAAAAGGCATTACGAATCATTTCCATATTTCAATGAGTATACTGTATACCTACTTTGCAGTTTGTACATTTTACAACATCGAGATTGATAAACTATTTATCTGTTAATCTATGTCGATGGTTTACAATATAAATCATAACATTAATTTTATCTTAAATCGATATAAATTGACATTAAACATTTTGTTCGTAATAATGTACATATGTGCAACGTACTAAAAGGTACATTTAGTTTTAAAATCATTAGAGCAGACAGCAGAATGCCTATTATATTAAATTCAATTTTTTTTAGTGAACGGGGGGGGCGATCACCTTGTTTACCTGTGTTATATTTAAATATCCATGTTTTGGGATTGCTTCAGAAACGTCAGACCAAAACCAAAACATGGATATTTCGGCAAATAACAACATTATTATTTCAATCCATGAATGGTTCAATCAATTTATAATTATTTAACTATATTTTTTTCAGATCAAGAGATTGCTGAATTTATGGAAAAATATATAAAATTTCAACTAATATTTCGAACTCATTTTAAAAAATTTCTTATTGGTAATTTATTTTATTTTATTAATATAATACAGTTCATTTCTGAAATGCATGAGGAGATTAATACGTGCGTTAGTTATAAAATTTTCAATTTAAATATTCATCAAAATTCAAAACCATTCTTAATGGTGTTGCCGTGTTGGTGTATGATATTATTGTTATCTAGACATGTCTATCAAAAATACCTATGATGACGTAATAATGAGAATATAATAAATGGTATGGTATGTATAGGATTTGGTGATATGATCAAAGATAAGAAATATAGTAAAGGCTAAATAAACACACACACATGATTTTAACATACTTTAATATAAATTCGTACGGAGGATTATAACAATCCGGAACGTAAATGTCCGGATCGTATATCTCCAGAACGTTTTTTCACTGGCCGTATATTGGCGGAATTCATAATTCAATAACTGTATTTTTCCAGAATGTAATTTATAACTGCGTATAATGCCGGAAAATATTTCACCCAAACGTATTTTTTCAGAATTCAAAAATCGAATAGCGTATTATTAATTCGGAACGTATAATAACGGACAATACTTGTCGCCTTGTCGGTTATCGCGACTACCTATTGAGACGGTATTTATTTTTTTTGCTCATGTTTCCTACATAATAAAACAATTTTGATTATTTAATTGATATACTTAGATACAAAAAAAATCTCAAAATTATTAGGTATCAAGTGGAAGCCTATCGATTTGCGTCACTTTTCTTGAGGATGGGGCTACGCCTCAAGGGTCTACGGTCTACGGTATACCTACCTCATAGATCTAATACTGGTGCGGATAGGTAATGGTTTCGTGTGACCTAAAACCTCAGTTCGTGAGATCTTTGGATATTTACCTATATATTCCGGTCATATAAACTCCGGGATATGCAATACACAAGGACCTTTTCCGACAACATATGTTCCGGACTAATACGGCTTTTGAATTTGAATTCCGGGAATAAACGGTCCGTAACAATACGTTCCGTCGATTTATTTTCCGGAATTTTACGGGCCACCATTTGTACACGCATTTAGTTATTTTTCAACACATCTGTATTGTGCGATAACGATATATACAGTATAATAATAAACAAATATATTGATATATACTATATATACTATATATACTTTATATTGTATATAAATACTTCCTACCTAAGTTCCGGTTATGACGTGATTACATTATTATAATAATAAAACCTAATGATATTATGATCATCATGAACGGTCATTACATGCACGTATATATATATATATATATATAAATATTACCGTTAAAGTATAAAATCAGGTATTTTATAAATTAATGTACTGTATTAATTAAAGTATATATATTAAAATAAAATAAATACTCTATCTAGAAAATATATCAAATAACTAGTAAAATTTTAGAATGGAAGTCGATCAAGTATATACATTATTAAGTAGTTAAAATAGGCAAAAAGTAAAACAATATTATTATTTTCCAACAAAATATATAATATATAATATATTTGGTATAAAAAAATATGCATTATTATATTATGTCATTAAGTTTTAGATAAAATATTACAAATTATTACAATAATATACATGTATAATATATTATTAAATTATATATTTAATAAATAAATCTATTTATTGTTACAAGATTGCAGGCGCGGATCCAGAAAATTTTTGACAGGGGGTGCTAAGATAAAAAAAATTATGTATAAAAAGTTTTTCAACATTAACATTTTTATAAATATTACTTTTAATTAACATTACAATAATAATTATGAAAAAAAAAAAATTAAAAAGTTATTTAAATAAATAAATAAATTTTATTGGTGATCAAACGACATGGGGTGCTTGATTTGAGAGCAAGATTGACTATCGTGACATTTAGAGTTACATAAAACACCATTTTTCCGACAAATACGAGTACATCGATTTTTGGTAGATTTGGTTATGATTATGATTTATGAAAATAAAAATATCTAATAACACATATGCTACTTGTTCGGATCTTTTTGTAGTTAAGGGCTTTAAAATTCAAAACTTTGTTAAATGATCTTTATGTTTATATACGTACTCATATAAATTTATAATCGGTCAATTTGACAGCGACTATTGAAATCATCGAATATTATAGGTTTAACAATAACAATATCTTTTTTGTGTTATTTATTCTTCTGTTGACACGGAATACATAATTTTCAAATACATCATTACATCAACGATCAACTTGAGTGATAATTTTATACTTTTTGTTCAAACAGCATACGGTACCTACCTCCATGTTTAATCAACTAATGTACACAATTTAAAATTTCGAAATATATCATCTATTATAACATACTCGTATATTTTAAAATTAGGGTATTTTCACTAACGGAGAAATTAACGTTTCAATGCCATTTATTATTGTTTCGTAATGTTTCACAAGACAATAATCTCAAGGTTTCGTTTTTTTAATTTTCATATTTTTTACATCTAACAATAAATTTAAATATTTTTCCGCAGTTAAAATAGAACTATTTGATTTACGCTCACAATTTTTAATACTGTTGTAAAATTGTTCTTTCATTATACTTATTTCTTCATCTATATTCTATATTAATAAAAATATGTAATAAGTTATAATGATAAATATTGAAATTAATTTAAATATATTAAATACATCACGTGATACTCATAGAAGGAAAAGTTTGGTTGTAATAAAATAAAACTGCTATTAAATACTGTTATGGACAAGCAGTGTTATATAAAGATAAATATGAATTTATCTAGACAAAGATAAATAATAAATTAAAATTTATCTAGATAAAAAAATAAGATAAATTTGTATACTATTATAAAATGTCATAAAATTACTAATGTATCAGTAATGATAATTATCATTAGGATTAAAAAAAAAAATACTTTGAAATTTATGATGTACATGGAATTAATTAAATTTACTTGAAATAAAAAATTTAACTGAGTAACTTGAATTTTTGTAGGTATTGGATAAATAATATAAGCATGTAATTAATATTTTAATTTATTTTATCTAAATAAATTTATCTAGATGACTTACATATTTATCTAGGATAATGACTCAGATAAGTCATTTCAAATTCATCGGTATAAGATAAAAAATAAAATTATCTAGATAAATCTATCTAGATAATATATAACACTGTGGACAAGCACTAAAGACTAAATTACCTATAATAGACATTAACGATTAACAATAAATGTCCGAATGTTCTAAACTTATCTTTAATTTTAAATCATTTTAATTAATATACTATTCATACATATTATCGATAATAGAAAGGACAACTGACCGATACGGATGACACAAGTCAGTTTACACGAATTAGCAAAAACTAATTTTATTTTAACAATTTTCTATGTATATCTGTATATGATAATCTAAACACTATTGGGAAATTAATTAAATAACTA
Organism: Tetraneura akinire; assembly: GCA_021307375.1. Classification (NCBI taxonomy): domain Eukaryota; kingdom Metazoa; phylum Arthropoda; class Insecta; order Hemiptera; family Aphididae; genus Tetraneura; species Tetraneura akinire. The sequence continues at coordinate 92,552 of JAIUCT010000090.1, forward strand.
GTTAAATTATAAATTACGTGATTTAACGTTTTAATTTACTTAATGTATAAAATACCTAGATATTTCATGAAATGATATCATTTCATACTTTAACGGTAACATATGTCATATATATACGAGTATATATATGAATATATAACTAAATATAAGTTACGACATTACGTGATGGACGATGGTTATAGTAACGATAAACCTGTAAGTTCTAAAAAAATTTCGTCTATCCGTGATTCCATGTTGCACAAATATTTTGCTTGCATTAATAATAATTATGTAGTATTTAGCAATTTAGTATTTATCACATTAAAAAAAAAATTCTAATTTTAAAATTTTATTTTAATTAAAAGATAATATGTTATCAGTTGAATAAATTTTAAAGAAATATACTTTTATTTGTGGAGATGTACTTAATAAAATATGTTTTATTTTCTTATTTCGTAGGCGTGGAAGGTAATTCAAATTACTTTATTATGTAAATTAATTAATACTACGAATAATAAAAAAGCTAATAATGATTAAAGTCAAATTTATCTAAATTTAATATTATTATAAAATTACGTATATCATTATTAGTTCTTATTAAATAAATGGAAAATAGAAATAAATTAAATGTTTAAAGGAAAATTTACTTTAAATATTTTTTAATGTTTAGAATTTTAAGTAGAAATAAATATTGTATTATATCTTTTTGTTAAATTTAATTTCAAATATGTACATCATTGTTTTAATGTTTAATGTTTTCAAAATTACATCATTATAATTTTTATAATGTACCTATTGCAGATGAAAACATTGATGAAAACCTATGTACGTAATTTGCATAAATTGTATACAATTCTATAAAACAATATAGTTTTATATCAGTCGTTATATGACTTTTTCCAATTATTTTTGGTCATTGGTAACGAGTCATTAAATTTGGATCTGAGATTCTGAGTGAAGCGAAAAATGCATTTGTTTTACAATGATGTATATTTTTTTTTTTTATCTATTTTTGAAGACACTTTTCTACCAGAAATAATGCACCAATTTTAATATATATCATATGTTTAAGGTTCGAATGTGAATGTAATTAATACATTATTTAGGTCATTTTTCGAATTGCTCAAAATAGATCATATGTGATAAAAAAACGATATAAAAACGACAAAAAATGATGATAAAAGAGTACCTATTGTTCAAGAAAACTGAAATTTCGATTTAAATATTTCACAATAATTTCAATAAATTATGAAATTTTTAACATAGAGTTTTGAAAATTTTTTCGGGTGTTCACATTGGTAGGTATTGTATACGTGGGATAAAGTTAGTTATAAATATATAAAATATTTAATAAAATGTATTAACGTATTTCTTAAATATTAGAAAAATCTAGTATCAATTATTTAAAGGTGTTTAAAGTAAAAATTTCAGTAAAAATATTTAATGTATTTATATGGCTTCTACTTATTATATTTCATTATTTTACAATAATGTTAAATAACATTGACAAAATATTTTAAAAAATTTTGAAAATTTTATTGAAGCTAAAATACATTTCACTTCTCGCACATTCAATTAAATGTGAATATAACATTTAGGATATTTATTTATTTATTTATTTATTTATTTTTTTTTTGTAGCTATTTAAAGTACAAAAAGCTATCCTGTGTTCTTTATACAGGTGAAAAAAGGATGGTGCTGAATTTTGATTAAAACGTTAATGCAATGATTAATCCCTACATTCGGAAATACGATTTCGAGTGAAGTTCATCAGATAATATATGTAGGTATTGATTAAAATTTCTACATAATTTATCAGTCTCTACGTTCAATATATATATTCCCATAAAACAGCTAGATTTTTATCTAAATACCTACCCAAAACTGAGAGAACTTCGTTCAGATTAGTTTTTCGAATGTAATGACTTATCATTCAAATTTTAATCAAAACTCAACTCGACAACAGTATACTCTTTACACCTGTATCTATTCTATACCTTTATTTCTTCCTTTGATTTTTATTGTGTATAATTTCTTCCATCCTATGCCACCTAATTTTCTTTAAATTTTAAATTTTTTTATAAAATTAAAATTATAAAACTAATTTTCTATAATTGATGACATTTTGAATGCCACATTACACTTACATACTTTACTCATATGTATACTCATAATTCTACCATATACATTACCATTCCATATTATAATAGTAATTACAGCTATCGTCATTCAGAGACAGTATCACATTTAACAAGGAACAAAGTAAAATAATTTCCCACATGCATCTTAAGTTGAACTTTAATTATTCAATAAATTAAATTTTTTAATATAAATATTTTGGGAATGGCAATTTATAATCAATTTTGTTAGAAAAATTTCGAGAATGGCAACTTACTTAAAGCATCATTGACATTTGTCCATTCTTATCAAACGAATTTACATTAATACGTTAAACATTGTTCTACATATTTTAAAACCTTTTGGATGGTTATTTCTCCTTAACATTTCATACATTATCTTAATTTTTAGAACTGTTCTATAGGTTTTATTAATTTAAATTAATTTATCGGTGCAATACTTTAATTTATCAAACTAATTTTAATTATCTTATCAATGGAAATAATTGTATTTAGTCATTCAATCTAATGAACATGTTACAAATAATACTTCGTTCTTCCAAAAATATTGTTTGTAGTTATATAACTGCGGAGAAAATATATACCTACTTGTGCACTAACAGATGTTATTTTCATTATACTATTAATTATATTATTATTATCATCATTATTATTAAAATTTCATTCCTTTTAATTTATAGACTTAAAGTTTTTACTCAAAGATTCACACAGTAAATATAAATTTTTAATTGTTTGCTAATATAATAATTTGAAGATGTAGATTTTTATTTTATTTATTGAAACCAAAACAATAAAAATTAGGTATTAGTTTAAGTGTAAAATATAATATTTTTTATCAAATACCTATATTACTTTTTCATAAATTGAATAATAAAATTTTATTATCAAATATCAAATTCAATTTTAATTTGGATTTTTTACATTGGATTTGGTTATATCTTTTAGGTACAAATTATATATAATGATTTATGACCTATACCTATGTGTTCCTATTATTATTTATGTATACAACATTTTCTACACATTTTAATTCAAATATCTTGTACTTTATGTAGGTATAATATTATTCAATCAAATGCATTGAAAATAAAATAAATAATTTAAATTAGTGAAATGAAATGAATAATGACATTATAAATAGGTATAATATGTTAAAAACTTACTAAAATTAAAAATAAATATTATCTTATAAAGAAGTAAAAAAATATATTTAGGTATAGGAAAAAATGAATGTAAATTTTTTTTCAGGATATGATGAAGTATATATAAATCGTAAGTTAATAATAATTTGTATTATATTATTTATTAATTTACAATATGCAGAAAAAAAATATATATTATATTTAGAGATAATAGCTATTATTCTTGAATCTTGATTGATTAATGTATGTAAAAAAATTTCATGATTTTTATAATAATTATTTATTTCTTGTCAATATAATTTACATTTATTCAAAACAATTTTATAGTTAGTTTATTAATTACTAATTAGTATGTATAGGTTATAGGTTATAGATTATTTAACGAATTTTAGATTCTGAGCGAAGCGAAGAATGTATTGGTTTTACAATGATGTGGGTCTTTTTTTTTTCTTTTTTTTTTTTTTAAGTATGAATACACTTTTACTACCCGAAATAATGCTCCGATTTTCACGAATGTTGTATGTTTTCTATTGCAAATTGGATGTAGTTTGTATTTTATTAAGGTCATTTTTCTAATTTCCCAAAATTGACCTCATGTCACAGTGTCACACAGAAAAAGAACGAAAAAATAACGAAAAAAAGAACATTTTTGATTTTTCCTTCGACGAATTTGATTCATCGGATAAATTTGTTTATAATAGTAACCATAGTGATAATATAAATATTATTGTTACTAATAGCAACCAAAGTAATAATATTATTATTGTTACTAATAGCAACCAAAATAATATTATTGTAACTAATAGCAACCGCCAACCATCTATATTAACAGAAATTTCCATCGTAAATCTTATAATATTTCTTTGAGCACCTCCCTGGGGTTGATCATATATTCAAATCGCAGATCATAGATTATTGATCAAAGGCTAAGGTCTATAATGAGAATTAACGAACCATTCGGTTATATATACATAATATTGTTAGGTGATTTTTTCCAATTCTCTAGAATTAGCTATAGAGGGCAAATTGAAGAAAAAGTTTATTTGTATTTTTCATGAAAACTGAAATTTCGACGAATTCGGTTTCAATATTTTACGATAACTTAGGCAATTTTGAAGTTAAAGACTTAAAATTTTTATTGGGTATTTACATAAGTTACCATATAATAATATGTGGTAAAATTTTGGTACCGTGTTACGTTCATTTTTCTACAAAATATTGGACTTTGAATATTTCGTAAAATTCTCCTTTTTACATATATAATGTTTGATAAAATTGGCAATTTTTGGCATCAAGGTCTGATAATTTTACTGAAGTATTTTTTTTATTTACATAAAAATCCCTAGTCTCAATTTTTTTTATAGCTGTTTAAATTTGATATTTTTAGTACATCGAAAATGTTATGAAAAAAAATGACGAAAAAACGGCATTATATGACGGAACTTCGCTCAGAATCGTTTTTTTCGAATGAAATAGTTTGCCATTGCATTCAAATTATAATTAAAATTAAACACTATGATTGCACACCTGTATCCCTTCCCTTGCTTTTTTTAAACATTGTGTTCGTTTAACAATAAATATCCAAAAGAAAAGCCGTTGTTGGCATGTGTTGGATACAGATGTGGAAATAATTGTATTATGTTTATTAATGTTGTATTATTTTTACTAAAATAGAATGTAATAATTGTTTTGTTAGTTTCTCTTATGGGATAAGTTTAATTTTCAAAAATTAGAAAAATAATTTAATAATGCATCAATTATATCCACATTCATACCGATATTTGTGGTATATGATATTTGTAAAATTTCGAAATATTATTTCTGATCGAAAAAGTGTTACATAGGTACATAAAAAAATATAAAACATATAAAATATGAATATAATAATAAGACACACATCACTGTAAAACCAATGTAGGTATTCTCCATTTCACTCAGAATATAAATATAATACTGTAAATGTAAAAGATTACAGTAAACGGATAATATTTGTATATAATAATTTCATTAGTTAGGTATTGCTTGTTACTCATAAACTCATCATGATTTAACCTACAAACTTTAATATGATGATCAGTATACCTTCAATCCTTCATAATAAAATATATATTTTTTTCGACTGCTAATTGAAAATATGTTTAAACAATATAATTTATTTGTTTAATTTACACACACACATATATATATATATATATATATATATATATATATATATGTAGCAGTTAATGTATTGAATCAGTTATTTTATGAATTACCTATATGTTTAATTAAAATGTATAAATGAATATGAATAAATGATATTTATGATAGTTATTTCATACAAACCCTAGTTATTACAGATAATTTCAATTTAATTCTTGTTTATGTGTAATATATATTTAAATATGAAATTAGCAAAACCAAAAATAAAAATGTATCTTAAAATTCTTTATATAGATATTATTTTATGTGTATTATAATATATTATTATTATTATTATTATATTTTATTTGTACAAATTTCATAATGGTGCCATTATGATAGAATACAGATATTTTTAGAGTAGTTCGATTTCCTCAAAATTTTAATATTGCTGAAACGTCATTTTTGTAGTTTTTTCTGCCGCATAAAAATTTTTTGAGAAATTCGAATAATTACTTTAATAAAGTACTAACTACATCCAATTTCCTACCGCAATCTTTGCTATTCGGAAAATCGGAGCATTATTATTTGTCGAAATAGTGCCTACAGACATAAAAAGAAAATCACGCATCATTGTAAAACCATTCGCTTTGCTCACAATCTAATATTTAATCATAAATTAAAGACATCTTTTTTATTTACTTTTTGTTATATAATTGTAATATTCTTGAAATCTTGACATATGCAATATATTACATATAATTCTCTATTTAGTGTTATAAAAATATTGTCGATGAATAATAAACATTTAATGACGAAATTTATATTATTTAGATAATAACACAATCAGCCTACTTTCTTCCGGTAAGTATAATAATATCTATACTTTTCTATCAATATTTTAATATACCTATGAGTTTTATATTTGTACATATTTCAATTTTTAACAATTTTTCTTATTTGGTTCAAATAATGTGCTTACCTATATCTACAATATAATACACTAATACATTTATTTATTTTTTCAATTCTAATTATTTAATTCTCTATTTAAATTTTTTTTTATAATAAAATTAATAATCATACATATTTAAAATTTTTAGAAAATACTTTTATTGATCTTGATTATTCCAGTATGTATATTATTATTAAAATATTTACACACTTCTATATTAACAGTGGAGAGTAGCACTATAGGGGAAAGATTAAATATTAGTAGGAGTAAAACTAGCAATTTGGCATGACTTTAAAGGAAATTATCAAGATATTTATTAGAGCAAAGTAAATAATAATGATGAAGGATGATGTAGTGTGTTGTGCGTGAGAAAAATAAATTCAAGAATTTTGGCTTATATGGTTTGTGCACACTGCAAGTTATGCTGAGAAATAACCAATGAATTTGGAACTTTGGAAGTAAACCAAACAAAAGTTGGTTAAATGGAATGAAGTGTAACATGAAGATAGCTATAGTATAGGTATTGAATGTTATAGAAGTGGAGAAAAAGTGTGGCTAATTCTATATGTTTGGGAGGAAGGCGAAGAGAAAGAAGAAAAAACATTTTTTTTTATTTATATTTTAATTTATTATAGATTAACACATACATTTTAATAATTTTATTTATTTGGTTTTTCATTATACAACCCATATATAATATAAATTATATTTTATATCTTATTGCAATGTCAACAATATTAAATTATGTTTTAACAATATCAATTAATTTAATAATTGATTTGAAGTGGTCATAAAAAAAAAACATTTATAGACGTGATTGAACGATTCCAAATCTTTAATTAATCGAAACGGTATTGTTATGAAATATAACTTTTGTATATAATTTTTAGATTAATCATATTCATTACTAAGGTACGGGGATTTGAAAGCAATATAATCAATAAAAAAACATTTAAAATCTAAAAAAGACAAAAAATTTAAAAAAAAATTAAAGGCTGTAAAAATAGGTGTGCGAGATTTTTGTATGTTTAGCACATTAATCGAAAACTCTAATTCTTTTTTGTATTTTTAAAATATTTATTTTAGAAACACACAAATTATCGAATTTTTAATTTATACAATATTTGAATAATTTCATAAAAAAACAAAAAGATTAATTTAATAAAATGAAATATAATACTAATTCACAGAAAATTTATAATTCGATTTAATTAATTGGGATCGCACTTGTCTAGCGTGTGGTAATCGTCGAACTGAACTTAGTGCAACGAATATAAAATATAATAATTAATTATATTAATTTTTATTTTATTATAAATTTAATTAATTATTTTTAATTAATATAAAATTATTAACAATCTCCCGATATCGGGTGAAAACACGCATACTGAAAAAAAGCATTAAATTTATATAAAAAAGCAATTCAAAAATATACTACAAAATTAAATATAGGTACTAACTAGTTTAGTAGTTTGTAGGTATAAAAAAAAAATAATCACTATCATGTACTTGTACTTAGATAAGCTGTCTTCAGTAAAAATCAGAATAAAATAAACACACAGAACAATATTATAAACGACAATATTGAGGTCAACGAATGCGGACTGACGAACAATCTTGAATCTACGAATTTTGAACATATCGTTAAATAGGTATAGCACGACGGGTACTTTTATGGCCAAACCAAATACTCGATAAGACGAAAATGGATAAACGATAGAGGATTCAGAGATATTGTTTAATATTGCCAAGAATAATACCCATTTGTACCAAAAATACGTAAGCTGTGTATAAAATTATTAAATTAACTGAAAATTAAACACAATAATGGTATTTAAAAGTACAAAAGACAAAAAAAAACAAAAAGGCATTTATAACTAAAAAAGGCAAAAAGAGAAAAAAAATCCATCGTCTTAAAAAATAAATGAAACATATTTTTGTATACAAATTATTTTTCTATTATGATTATAAAGGATTTCGCCTTCAAGTCCGAACCCTATTCTATACTATTAATCTTTAATATTCAATTAAGATTTATGTAATTATTAGACATTAAATATATTTTTATGTTATAAATTGAAAGTATTCAAAGAGAAAGAAATAAATTTAATATGAAAAATGATTAATATATAGGTAATGAAATAAATTACTAAAATCTGAATTTAAATATATCTAAACAAAAGCTCAAAAGTTATTGACAGAAATAATCCTAGAGTTATCCAATAAATATTGTTATTAGGTATGTTATACCTACATATGGGTAAAATTATATTTCTATATATTTCTGGTTTTTTCTATATTAATATAGGTATAGTGCGTATATTATTTAACTAATTCACCTAACTATTTTATTTTGTGAGAATTTAGATTTATAATTTATTATTTTATAATTTCAGATAATGATATTTATATGAATGATTTACGAGATATATTCAGAAGTGAGATAAATGCACATGTTATAAATTATTTTATTATTAAATAAATATAATTTTTAATATAATATTCTACATATAATGTATAAGTATATAACTAACACATATAATATCAATATACGAGTAGATACATTTATTGTTATATATCAATATAAGATATAACATTAATTAATAATAATTAAAAATTTGATTTAAATTTACCTTGTGTTCTTAGAATGATATAAAACAAATATAAATCTAATAAAAAATTATTGACTTTCAGGGAAACATTTTAAATTACCGTTTATTTCAATATACATAACTATATTACAAATATAAATAATATATAAATATACTTGTATATAATATTTATTCATTTTGTGAATAAAACAAAAACTACATAATGTTACCTCACTGTTTATTTGATAACTAATGATCTACGAGTATACGTGTTAATACTGTTAATGTACTATCTTTTAATTATGAAATTTAAAAAAGCAAAGGAAGGGTTAATCCTGCCTCAGGAATATAGGTGTGCAAATCATAGTGTTTAATTTTAATTAGAATTTGAATGCTATGATAAACCATTGCATTCGAAAAACGATTATGGGCGAAGTTCAGTCGGATAATGAAGGAATTGATTAAAATTTATGAAATATTTAAAACACAAAATTTTATCACACAAATAGTACATAAATTAACACCCTATAAAATATTCAAGTCTTCAAAATTTCCCCAGATATCGTCAAATATTGAAATCGAATTCGTCAAAATTTCAGTTTTCGTGAAAATACCGTTGTTTCGTCGTTTTTCAACCACATAGGGTCAATTTTGAAATATTCAAAAAATGCCCTTAATAAATAAATCACTACAACTGAAAACCAACAACTTCCAATTTTCTACTGAAAACCTATATATTCGTAAATATCAGATCATTATTTTTGGTCGAAAAAATGTCTTCATACATAAAAGAAGAAAAATCCATATAAATACTTTAAATATTGATTTTACTTATATACATAAAAACGTGAATTTTACGAAATATTCAACATCCTATATTTTGTAGAAAAAATAATGTAACGGCTCCAAAATTTTATCTCATATATATATAATTCCTATGTGAATATCCAATAAATTTTAAGTTAATGATTGGCTGAGCTTTCGTGTAATATTTAAATCGAATTCGTCGAAATTTCAGTTATCGTGAAAAATACCGTTTTTTCCTTACATTTTCTTCGTTTTTTTTACAGTTTAAGGTCAATTTTGAGAAATTTGAAAAATGACCTGAATAAAGTTACCAACTAGATCCACTCTCCAACCGGAAACATATTCTTTTCGTGAAAATAGGAGCATTATTTCGGGTAGAAAAAATGTTTTCAGACAAAAAAAAAAGACAATCATCATTGTAAAACCAATACATTCATTGCTTTTCTCAGAATCTAAAATCACAGTATATAATAAAAATAAATATAATGATAATAATTACAAGAATTGTGTTGTATTATAATTAATATTTGGATGTAACAGTAAATCATAACATTCCAAAAAATGAAACTGAGCAATGTTTAATTACATACATATTTTAATAATAAAGTAGTTAATATAAACTATATTTAAATTAAAAAATCATGTATGAAGAAATAATTCCAATATTCTATTTCATTACGTATGTAAAATATAATGTATAAATCCTTAATACAATTTTCAAATATTATTTGTTTCCATAATTCTACAATCCAAAATTAAAGATTTTTAAAAATCCTTGACTGTCGATTTGCAATAACTTTTTACAATAATATGTTATCGAATACATATCAAATTTCAAGATTATAGTGTAACTTTGTACTATGTAATAAACTTACAAAATTATTTTATAGACATTTATATAGACATATATTTAATTAATTATTAATTAATATTAATTAAATATTTACGAATTTACGAAATTACGAAATTATTTCCACTTTTCAATACCTTTTTCTACCCGGTAAAAAAAGTTTTGAATAACTAAAAATTTGGCTAAAAAATACCAGATAATAAAATTATATATCTACATCATACCTTATTTGTTGTAAGTAATCTTACCATTACCTATGTATTTATGACCGAGTATTATCATCATTTAACCAATATATTCTTACTTTTAGTTGTAAAAAATCTAAAATTAAATGAAAATTTATTTTATATATATCAAAAGTATAGAATCTTTAATTTTATCTATATAGAATTATAGTAGGTACTGTGGTAATAATTTATATAAAATTTATAATAATGTAGCATTAGTAATATTTATGTACTTATATTCCAGATTTTGCAATTTTGAATAATGGTGAATGTAAGTAATTTTAGAATAATAATATAAACGCAATATGGTGACTAAATATGTTAAATAAATGCTAAAATATTAAAATTTATCATATACGGTATGTGTTAATATTTTCTTTTTACTCTTAATAAAGTTTTATTTCAGTCTCAATACTTCCAGATTTTTATTGATATTTCGCTTTTATAATTTATTCAAATATTATTTGTTTAAATATAAAATCAATGATGATTGAATTTATAAAAACATTAATTCAATGTAGCTATTAAATTAGAGTATCATATACGGGTACATTTATAGAATTATATTTGTTAAATAAAATATAACGAAATAAGTCGTATAATATTTTGTGTTCAGTTTTAAATCCGATGATTATTTATTTATTTTAATTAAAAAATATACTATTTTTATTATGAGATAATGATTATATTATTATAATATGTTTATAATGTTATTTAACATAATAACTTGTACAATTTTTTAAAATATTAATTTAAAAATTAAATTATAGATTATCAAGAATTCAAATGGGAATCAGTAGATTTCCATTCATTAAAACTAATTGATATTGATGACTACATTGATTCAACTGGATATATTGTAGATTTATTCTCATTCAAACAAAGAATGAATATAGTGATATTTCTTCGTTTAGTTTCAAAAGATTTACAACATACCTTAACTAGTTTAATGGATTTAATTGATGGTAAATAGTTTTTACGAAATATACTGAAAATTAATTCAATTTTGATACTGCTTAAACCTTAAAGCGTATGATAAACGAGTATATATTTTACAATGCTATGTGGTTAAATGGTTCTCTTTATATCTAAAGACTAAAAAAGAGAATTTATATTAACTATGTTAATATAACATATTGACCATATATTAAGTAGATGCAATTCCTTTTGTATATTTAAGGTGGTTGTATAATTGATTAATAATACGTAATATTGAATATAAAATTGCAATTAAAACTGGATATAAGAAAATATTTTTTCATTTTTTATACTGGAATTTTGTTTTTGTATTAACCACCACTCATAAACCATACTACACTCTATTTAAATTACATTTATCAAAGAATCATAGAAATAAAAAAACAGAATTACCAATAATTATTAGTACCTAAAATTTACCAATATAGATACCTACAATTAAATAAATTGGTTAAAAGAAAAAGAAATTAATATCTTTAAATTGAAACAAATACTCAATATTAGTAATTAAGTAAAACATCAGACATGATTATTATATTTTCATTTATTTGAATTACAATAAGAAAAGTACATTTTACAGGTTAAGTATAAAATAAATATTAATTGTTTGACTAAATTCAATAACATAAACAAAAATACTTTTTTATTTTAAGTGTAGTAGCCAATAGATGTTCCAACCAACTATCAGAATATTGATAAGCTTTTTGTGGTCAAAAATGGTGTAGACAATTACTTATTTTTGTTGTACAACACGTCAACACACACACTATGATCCACGATCATGATTGAAGTCTATGATTGACGTCTTCTGTACATAGAGATACTCTATACTTCAGCTATACTACACTCATGGATATATAATATAGGTAGTAGGTACCTACATTACGGACAATTTCGTGATTAAAATTAAATAAATGTTTTGTGGAAATCGAATTGTTGAAATAATTGATAAAATATAATAAACATATAAATATGTTTAATAACGTCCAAATCTATTTTTTAAACCCCATTTTCCATGTATTATGCACTGCACAATTTAGAAATTCGTACTGCACACATTGTTCTCTAGAGCACACTATTTTAGGCACTGATTTACTAGGTATAAGTGGTATAATATTATAGTCTATATAAATTCAAATATTATATTTATATTATTTAATAAAATTGGGTAGATACTAATTTTATCTTATTTATATTTATTTAATTGTGAGGCTGAGTTTTTAATAATTAATAGTTATACTCAGTGATGGCGCTACATATTTTGGAGCCCTGGGCAATATTTTTTGGAGGGGGCCTCGATAATTATACCTCAAAATTAAAAATAAATATTCGTATTTAATTGTTTTTATGTAGCTCACAGTAAATATGAGTTACTTATGATTGGTTAGGAAATAATTATAAATATATATTTGGTCAAAATAAGACAAAAATAAATTATTATAATAAATAATATACAATAGACTAGGTATTTAGAAAAAGCTGTCTACAAAAAATTGTGTGTACCTACTAGTGCAGTATGAATAATAAAATGTGTAGTACAAAATTTTAAACTGTGTAGTTGTTTATTGTCTTATTTATAATTAAAATAAAAATAATAATAAAATTTGTTATTGAAAAATGAAAATTTTATGTAAGTTGTTTTATTATTACGAGAGTATTTATTTTTACACGTAATAAACTGTTTTTCATTATCTACAATTATGATTGTCATAACGATAGTGAAGATATGGGATTTACTCACACCATAGACCTATTAACTAAATGGACTGCGCCTTCCTCGCCCCCCATCTTTTATAAAAATCAGACTAAGTAATTTTGCAAAAAAAGGTATTATGGAAGAAAAAAAGAGTAAATTTGTTATTTCTTCCATGAATTTTATGTTAATATTGTGGTTTTTACAATTTGATAAGAAATATAATCAAGAATCAGCATAAGAATAAATTCTACGCGCATGCGTATTACATCCTTGGAACGTCGGGAATAGTTCCTACAACGATCCATTCGTTAAAATGTGGACTATTATCACATAAAATCATGGAATAAATAATTTATAATAATTTTTCTTCCAGAATACCTTTTTTTGCTTATCAGCAAAAAGTCTGAGTAAATTTTTCTATAAGCGCAGTCCATTTAGTTAATAGGTCTATGACTCACACTAACGTTGATTAGTTACACACACATACACGAAACGTCGTTAGATAATTCGATTATTGCCTATATAATACTCCTTAATATTCACTACCGAGTGCCGCCTTATAAATTACTAGCACTAAGTACTAAAAAGCGTCATTTTTTTAAATTTTGTTTCAGAGCCGGTTTTACAGGCTACAGAAAGCAACACATATTATGAAGTATTTATAGCATCATTACCAATGCCATCTCCTTAAGATGATTGATATTATTGAAAATTTTAATTAAGAATTAAAGATATGTAAATTATTACTATATAACTATACTATACAAGATATCTATTATTATACAATGAAAAAATTATCATTTATTTGTAATGCAAAAATCTAAAAACATTATTGAAATACGAGTATTATTATTCACGTAGTCTTATATAATAAAATAATATTATTATAATAAAAAATCATTACAACGTTATACTTGTGAGTTAATTTAATTAATTGTATTGTCTGATTGCCATTTGTTGTGAAATTGATTTGAACTTAATTTTAAAACAAAATTTAAATTTAAATTATGATGGAATGTCAACAATTATGAATTAATTTAATAGTTTTAAAGGCATATTTTTCTTACCCGGTAATCAATTAACCTTTACAAATCAAACAATACATAAAATAATTACAGCTAATTAACACAGAACCATAAAAATATCCTAATTGTCATAAAAATAAATAAATATCTAATTGATCTTTTAGCCCAGGATCTTATCAAAAAATCTAACAGCTCTTGGAATTCACCCTTATGGATAGTCCCCAAATAAGCCAGGCAACCAAAAAAGCATATTTCAACTGACTTTAGAAAGTTCAATAATATTAATATAGGAGATTCATATCCTCTTCCGAATATTATCGAAATACTTAATCAATTATGTAACGCTTTTTATTTTTCAATCTTAGATTTAGTTTACATCTAATTAAATTAAATCCTCAAGACGACCTTAAAAGCTGAAACTGCTTTTAGTTCGGGAAATTCATATTACCAATTCACTCATTTATATTTTGGAAAGAAAGAAGCTTCAGTACTTCAGCAGCACATACATACATAGTGTAATTAACAATGTATTTACTTCCTTATGAGGATAGTGTGTTTTGCTTATGTAGATTATGTAGATCATTGATTTTATATAATAAGGATATCAATATTTAAAGAATCTGTTATGTCTTTTACACAACATTATTTGTGCATTAAATCATTTATCACTCATTTTTGATCTTAGATTTGATTTTATAAGTTTTAATTTGCTGAACGTTTTTTCATCAGATGCTGTAGTAACAGGAGGAGTTAATGCCAAAATACAACTTCGATTAGCCCATGGAAGATTTGATTTTGTGGACTCCGAATAATTTTTTAAAAATATCAATTATTCATGACGAAAATAATTATACTATTTTGGATATTAAACCATAAAACCAATATAATTAAATTTTACATTTCATATTTTAAAATTTTATAATAAATATAAATAAATAATTTTGATGAGTGCCGACTAATGTTTAAAAATTCCGACTGGGGGTGGTCATACCCCCTTCCATGACCCACCATCAGGTCGTCCCTTGTTTAAGTATCTTATCGCCATCTATTGAGAATTTTTATTTAATTCGCCGAAAAACCGGACAGTGAGCAATCTATTGTATTTATAATTAATGATAATACATAAATTTACATATGTAATTATATTTATTATAAATATAGTGTGAAGACAAAAAAACAAGTGATATGGGAGCAACCCTACACGGGTTTGTGATGTTTTCATAATTTGTGCACCCTCAAAAATATTGATCTAGTTGCGCCTATTGTATTTATTTATATGGATTAAAGTCTACCTAAAATTTGACGTACCTAATTGTGTTATTATTCCGTTGCGAATTATCACTAGGTACATCGAGAACCTCATCACTTGATATCGTCACTGGCCAGGCCGTGACAATGAAGAGGTGGATCAATAGAATAGAGTGTGATATGATGTTTACAGATATTGGAGATTTTGGTAATCAAAATCTATGAAGATGCAGGATTAGGCTGACTTTCATCATATATTTAGGTGAAACCGTGAAGGGAAAAAACAATAATAGAAGATTAATTACATTAATGTAAATTTTAAATTGCAGTTGTTAAATGTAAAATAATTAATAATTAATAATAAATTAATAAACAAGTTTTTTTTTCAATAAAAGAGAAAATTATGTTAAAATTATATAATATGACCTAACATTTCTTGTAACATAAACACAATAATAAAATTATAATTTTCTTGTGTATAATACATACGCTACAATAAAAAGGGAAGGGATACTCGTGCCTTATAGGATATAGGGTATAGGTGTGCAAATCATAGTGTTTAATTTTAATTAGAATTTGAATGCAATGATTAAAGATATAACTATTGTCAATTGTGATTTCGGGCCGTACATTTGAGTTTTGGCACGAAATTTTTTATCAAAGTGCACCTGGACCTTAAGCCTTAACACAATTAATAAAATATTAAATTGTAATTTAGTATTATACACTGTATAATACTAACCATATACTAATATTGTTTAGTCTATATGCAATATATTAATATTGTAAAGTAATATATATTTATATACATGTAATGCATGTATAGAGAGAGAGAGAAAGAGTGGTCAATGGTGCTGATCTGACAGATTTCAATCCAATCAAGGGGTACATTATTAGTACATATTACATATAGATATCATATTAGAAGTGTGTCTCAGTCGAGTTAATGGCCCATTACCTGTATTAATTAAATGACGTTCTTAAATTATTAATATACATTTTATTATTCAATATACTATAGGTACTCGTAGTATTGATTTATTACATTGTACTCATATTGTTCAACAACAACTATGGTTATAATTACACGTTTAAATATAAAATATTTTAATAGGTAACCATTTATAATAATTTGCATTCTGAGTATTATAAATAATAATTATTATAATGTGCAAGTACCATACATGTGAAATATTTTATTTATATATAAAATATGAAAATTTATTTTGATAGAAGTAAACAACATACCTATAAAATATTTACCAATTGTTAGGATATGATAACATTTGAATATTTTGCTATATAATTTTCTAATAATAGATATTATATAAACATATTACGCATGGTTATTTTATATTAGTTTAATTTATATTTACTTAGTTCCATCATAATTTCATAAATAATTATTATGTCTATATTTAAAACAGTTAAATATTTACTAAACGATATTTTCATTATACTCTATAAATAATCATTATAATTAAAAAATATAATATATTTGCGATATTATTTATAACAATATCAATTAATAAATATTGTGTGAGCTATTGTGTATGCAATAGAAAAAACAGAATATTATAGCATTATAAACGTTATAGAATTATTTTTATTTCACTAATATCACTAAAAACAATTTTTGTTCTTACGGTTATAATTTGTGCCGTGTAAAATGATATTAAAATATACTATAAATTTAATGATTATTTCCATGGTATATTCAGGTAAATTTATATTTATTTATTACATAATTGCTTTAAAAAAAAGGAATATAGTATTATATTATAAAAGTAACTATTGAATATTACATAAGATATTAAATAAATAAAATATTGAGTTTATACTAACAATATACCTCATATATACAGTTATTTTTACAGAAGCAAATTACATTAATACCCAGTTATTAAAATTATAATTTATTAATTTTATAATCGTCGTAATTGTTTCATCATTTTTGGTTGAAAAAGTGTCTTAAGTAATAAAATAAAAGAGCTGATACTCCTGCCGCAGGGATTGAGGTGTGCAAATCATTGTGTTTAATTATAATTAGAATGTGAATGAAATGATACACTAATGAATTCGAAAAAACAAGTCATAGTGGAGGTACTAATTAAAATTTTGACATTTTTTTATTAAATATTTTAAACGCAAATTTTTATCATACATATAGGGACCATTAACATTAAGGTACACAAATAGTACATAAATTAACACTCTATACTTTTATTTATATAATATACATAATATAATAAATAAGACGAGGTTTTATAAAAAAACGATACTTCAATGATACATATTCCACCTGCAGGCACGAAACATTATTTCTCCTCAAAACACGATATATAACATAATGACTAAAGTTACTTTAACCGGGTAATGTGTACAAAACTATGATTTTAAATGTTAAGTGTTTACTTTGTCCAACCAGCAGTGTTTGATTGGGAGAAAAAAAAGAAGGGGTCTATTAAACTTTCAAAAAAATTAGCGTCCCTCTTAATATGCTTATGTACCATGTAATATCATAGGGACACAGGGGATTTAATAATTAGTAGGGGTACGCTCAAAAAAACAATAAATAGAAGAGGTACTCCGTCCACCCGCGTCCCACCACAAATCGAGCACTGCCAACCAGTATGGCTAGAGTGCACAATATCCGGATAATGTGCACTTTAGCCATATTTCGGACTCTAGCCGTATTATTATAAATTATTTATGTGAACATCCAATGAAATTTCAAGTCTCTAACAACATAATTGCCTAAGTTATAGTGAAATACTGAAATCAAATTCGACGAAATTTCAGATTTCTTGAAAAATGCCGTTTTTCATCGCTTTTTGGTCGTTTTTTCTATCGCATAGGGTCAATTTTAAAAAGAAAAGCTGATACTCCTATCGCATAGGATACAGGTGTGCAAATCATAGCGTTTAATTTTAATTAGAATTTGAATGCAATGATAAACCATTTCATTCGGAAAAAACGATTCAGTCAGATAATATAGGTATTTTTTGGTCGATTATAAATGACCTAATTAAAATACCAAGAACATCCACTTTCCAAACGGAAACATATGCTGTTCGTGCAAATCGAAGCATTATTTCGGGTAGTAAAAGTGTCTTCAAAATAAAAAAAAACCAAAAAAAAAGACACGCATCATTGTAAAACCAATACATTCTTCGCTTCGCTTAGAATACTAATATGTATATAACAAAATAAAATAAAATGATAATAGTGTTGTATTATGATTAATATCTAGATGTGGTAGTAAATTATAACATTCCAAAAGATGAAACTTAGCATTGTTCAATTACATACGTATTTTCATAATAAAGTAATTAATATAAGCTATATTAGTGAAAATTATAGTGTTTAATATTGTAATTAGAATTTGAATGCAATGATGAACAATTGCATTCAAAAAAATGATTCTGAGTGAAGTTCAGTCAGATAATGACGATAATGTAGGTATTGATTAAAATTTTGACATTTTTTTTATTAAATATTTAAAACGCATAAATAGTAGGTAGTGTAGGTACATAAATAAACAACCTATAAAATTTTTAAGACACTAAGTTCAATATAATTGCTCATGAAATCCCTTGTTGCCTAAATGCCAGAACACACATATTACATATATATATATATATATATAACATACATATATATCCAGACACGTAGCCAAATGCCAGAATTTTAATATTTTTTTTTTTTTTTTTTGGGGGGGAGGGGTCAAAAATTATTTCAATTATTCTCACTTATTCATTTTTTATTTATTAAAAATTCAACTTCTAATATGTAAACATTATTACAATTTACATTAATAGTAAATACAGAAAACTAAAATTATATTATTTAATTCTTAATAATAATAATTTTATAATAAAATGATTTTATAAAACAAACAATTAATATTTAACAGTATATAAAAATTTCGGTGGGGAGGTCCAGACCACAAGGACCGCCCCAGAATACATCACTGCTAATATCATAAAATTTTTTTTCTATTCTATTTATTATTTTGTAAAATATGTAGATATAATAGTAAGAACCATATAAATACATTAAATATTCACTGAAATTTCAACTGTAAAAAAATTGAGTTTTGATATTTTCCTAATATTTTGTAAATTTGTTAAAATATATATCGATATGATACAATAAAATTTTCAATAATCAAAATTTTTTGGTTTTTCTATTAATTTTTATTGTAAAAGTATTGAGAAATAATAAAAAAAAGATTTGTATGGATTCTAAGATTTTCGTTTAAACTAAAAATATCAATTTTAAACAGCTATAAAAAAATTAAACTAGGGATTGTAATATTTTGATATGATGTTAATTAATATGTATATATACAATATACTTCAGTAAAATTTTGAGACCTAATGCCAAAATTATCAATTTTATCTAATATTACGAGTAAATACATAAAAATGAGAATTTTACGAAATATTCAAAGTCTTATATCATATAGAAAAATTTACCACATATATATAGTAGCTATGTGAGCACCCAAAAAAAATTTGAAGTCTCTACCTTCAAAATTATAGCATTATTATAATATGAAATATTGAAATCGAATTTGTCGAAATTTCAGTTTTCGTGAAAAATGCCGTTTTTTCGTTAATTTTTCGCCATTTTTCTGAGAAATTCTAAAAATGGTCTAAATAATGTACCAACTTAATCCACATTGCAACCGGAAACATAGGTTAATATATATCATATAATATCATATGCTATTCGTGAAAATCAGAGCATTATTTTGGGTAAGTAAATTGTCTTGAGACAAAAAAAAAAAAAATAAAAAATAAAATAAAAGACACACATTATAAAACCGATACATTCTTCACTTCACTCAGAATCTAAAATGATACATCTCATACATCATAGTAATATCAATGTATTGATTATATTATTTATGTGTATACTCGTATTCCTCACTTCGCTAAAAATCTAAAATAACATATTTTTAACAATTCATATTGCATGTATTCAAGTAGTCAATATTGATCCTGTACATATTTCAAATTATCTAATGAGGGCACCAAATAAGCCATCTCCCACCAATTATATAAGTAAGAAGCCATTATTCATAATCATAATCATTACCTATTTATTTTTTATATAATATTTGATATATACGAGTATATAAATATATATTATTTGTATTTTAATATATGTGAAACATTTATATTTTGTAATATATATTTAAATATTTACAATATTTTCCAGGTCATCTTGGTGATGTATGCACCCTGTTCCAATTTTCATATATGAAATCTGTTATTTTTATCAACACCAATGAAGTTATTAGAAATTCCATTATTAGTATGTATAACAAAATATATAATAAATTCATTACATAATGTTATTTCATTTTAATATAATATAAAAATTAAAATTAAGATATATGAAAATAATACATTTACAATAATGAGTTTCATTTATTTATTCGATTTTTATATCTAATGAAAAAATATACCAATTATAATAATAAATTAATAATATATAAAACGTCATTTATTCTTTGTAATATTTTCGTAAAAAATAATGATTTTTTTTAGTACTATTTTTTCTTAATATTTTACCTACTTTACGAACTACAATTTTATCTATATTACTTTGTTTAAATGTAATCATCTCGTATAAGAAAAATAATTCTTTTTATTTTAAGTTTATTAAAATTTGAAAAGAGTCAGTATATACAGTACCTATATTATTTTGTATAATAATTTTGTTGGTTAACCTTTTAATTTAATGAAGACATCGATAATATACAGGTACTAAGTAGGTGTTTAATTTATTAAAGAAATGATAGTATTTACATAGTCATTATTTGTAATTATGTAATCTCATATTGTAAGTTGTAAAATATATATTAATATATTATCAATACTTTCATAGTATAATAAGTTTTAACTTGATAGTAATTACAAGAATTCGAGATGAGTTAATTATCAAAAAATACTGAAAAGTGATAAACTGATAACTTATAATGAATTAAAAATTAATCATAAGATAATATTATATAAGATTTTTTTGAATGCCATGATAATAAAGTATGTAATTAATTATTAGTTTATTACAAATTATAACGTCACTACGTTAAAAATATAATATTTTTAAGAATTGAAAAAAATTCCTAAAAATTGAGATATTTAATAACTAATAAGTAGATTAATCAAAATTTTCATACACATCTTGTTTTGTATATTGGCTATCTTGAAATTTTACAAAGCTTAAAAAATAAAAATGAATTTAAATTTTTTTACGAAATAATTAAATTTCAAAAAGTAATATAGAATATAATATTATATAGTTTATTACATATTTAATGATTTAAAATAAACTCTAAACAAAAATATTTATTTTAATTGTAGATATCTGGTTTAATCTGTATATATATATATATATATAAAGTACTCATAAAAATCATCAAATATTAAATCATAAATTATATTTATTTAATTATTTAGAAAAAAAATTATAAATATGGAAATTATCCATATTTCTCTATTTTCTATATTTAGATATTCAGACAAACTGAATTATCATAATATTTTTATATTTTATAAATTATAAGTTTATAAAATAATATGGCGGGTATACAAGTTGAGATTTACCTGTACAACTGTATACATAAAAACTGTAACATATAAACTTATATGTGCAGTTTAATCTGAGCGTGTATGGCTGCAAAACTGGTTTCAGGGCCGGATTGGCCCGGCGAGTTACCGAGTAAAACTCGGTGGGCCGCGACAATTTTTGGGCCGTTTAATATAATAATATATAATATATATATAATAATTGGGCCGGTAAATTACAGAAAACTCGGTGGGCCGAATTTGTCCAATCCCCGGCCCTGCTGGTTTTACGAACTGTACCTATAGTTGATCAGAAATAATTGATATTCAATTCTTTTTACCTGTATAATTGCGGTTACCAGAACGTGTGTGTAATTTACTTAGTTGTATTAACCTGTACTCAGTTCAGTGTTGAGAAGGAATTCGTTCCAAAAACGTATTCCTGGAACGAGTTCTTTTTGAAAGAACGAGAATTGAAACTGCTTCTTTTAAAAATAATGGAACGAAGAAAATAACGAGTTCTTTTTTTTGAGGAACGTGAACTAAAATCACAGTTCCTAGTTTCTTTTAATTTGACGAAGACCAATACAGGCGTATTCAGTATATTATTATTATTAGTCAGTAATATAGTTAGTTACGTCATTTGGATAAACATACTGAATTAGCCTGTATTAATATATAAATTTTACATAATATTTTATATACCTACTCTAAGTCATAGTCATAGGTATATATTCATAATATATTTTACAATTAATACAATATTTCATTAATATAAATTAAATAAATTGTTTGTTAAATTCTTATTTATAATAATAATAATAATAATAATAATAATAATAATAATAATAATAATAATAATAATAATAATAATAATAATAATACCTAATCAAATTTTATATTATTTTATGTGTTACTCAAATTTATAATATCATTTGTGAATAATTAAACATTTATTTTATTGTATATTATATATTAATATTTCATTAAAATTATAAATGTACATTGTGTAATATAAATCTTTACTTGTGTTAATATACTCGTGTAGGGTGTAGGGTATAGTATATGCACAGATAACATTAAATGTTTTATATATATATATATATATATAATATATTATACTCTATATAATACAATTTTGATCTAATTTATTAATAACTTGGTTAATAATAGTAACGAAAAGTGGAATTCGTTCATTTTTTAGAGGTAGGTACAGTATTTAGAACGAGATCCTTTTAAAAAGGAAATTACCAACACTGACTCAGTTGTTCAATTGTTTACCAATGTAGAGGTTATATATTATTTTAAGTATGTCCACAAAATATGTCAAGCCGAAAACAAATTAAGATATTATGAAGAATTTATTTAGTTGTGAAAATCAGAATCTATAGTGTGTAAAAATTAAAAAGTAGTATTGATTACAATCTGTACACATTTTCCTCAACTGGGTACACCATGCAGGGAAACCGCAACATTTATACCAGGCATAATATTCAAAATACTTGTTTGCATAATCAGTAATAACTAAAACTTTTTAAAATATTTACATCTTATATTTATTTTATTGCAACAATATAATTATAAAAGATTTCTTCAAAAATATTATACTGTTTGGACTTGCT
This sequence comes from Tetraneura akinire, assembly GCA_021307375.1. Lineage (NCBI taxonomy): Eukaryota > Metazoa > Arthropoda > Insecta > Hemiptera > Aphididae > Tetraneura > Tetraneura akinire. The sequence goes on from JAIUCT010000090.1 coordinate 116,512, forward strand.
TTATTTAGAATTTAAATAAAATAATATATTTTTTTTTATAAATATCGTGTTTGTATATATATTTATTGAAAAAGGACAAATATATGTTTATGACTTTACGTACTTATATGGAAACTAATTATTTGGTATCATATTTTTAATATAACATATTATATAAATTGATTTTTAAATATAAATAAATACTATTTTTCTTTAAACAATTGATAATTATAATATAGTAATAATTAAATTAAATATTTAGAAATATTAATATATATTTTATGGGAATAATATTTAATTTCAGATTATAGTTATGCGTTTAAAAGTTTTATAGCTCAATTATTTAAATATATGACTTGTAAGTATATATTCTAATGATCTTTAATTGTATTTTACTATATTTTCTATCTTAGTGAATAATTATTACATTTTCTATCAAAGTATTGCCACAAAGAACAACCAGAAGGGACATTCGATGTGAATTCGAAAATCATTAAACTTTTTGGACGAATCAGTGTAGCCATAAGTAAAAAAAAAAATTAGAAATTTCCATAACATAATTTTAATTCGATATTTTCTACTATTGTGTTGGGAGAGACTCTAATTGAAGTTTTCCGACATTGCAATATGTTATATGACACTAGTGAGGTCGACTTCATCGAATTGATTTCAGTTTAAGTAGAACTACAGAAGTAGTTGGATAATTGTTCGTCAGAATATTCCAACGACAAATTAACATCAGTCATCCATATCTTTTTAGATTCTGAATGGAATGAAGAATAGGTATTGGATCTACAATGATTTGTGTCTTTTTTTTTTAGATTCTGAGCGATCTGATACTCCTATTGCAGGAATATAGGTGTGCAAATCATAGTATTTAATTTCAATTAGAATTTGAATGCAATGATAAACCATTTAATTCGAAAAAACCATTCTGAGCGAAGTTCAGTCTGATAATGTAGGTATTGATTAATATATTGCCGTTTTTTCGTCACCTTTTCGTCTTTTTCTTTTTACTGCTTAGGGTCAATTTTGAGAAATTCGAAAAATTACCTCATCTATCTGGTACCTCAAAGTACCAACTATATCCACAATCCACTTTACTACCGGAAATATATGCTATTCTTAAAAATCGGATAATCAATTCGGGTAGTACAAGTGTCTTTATACTTAAAAAAAAAGACATACCTACATCAATGTAAAACCAATAGGTACATTCTTTGTTTCGTCCAGAATCTAAATAATTAAACACCTGTATCCCTCCCTTGCTTTATTTTTATATATAAAATTACTTTCCCCTTATAAGAATCATGTAATTCCTGAATAGTGTCTTTTGTTATTGTTCTTTGTTATTGTTAACTAAATAGATATTTAATTGGAAGGTTTATCAGTTATGCACTTAAGTTAGTTAACAATCATGGTTAATAGCTATAGTTTTCGCCGTAAGTTGACCCACTCACTCGACGAAAACAGGTCGCGGCCGCGCAGAGTACCGTGTCTTCGGAACGCTAGTGGTGATCGTCGCCACCGCACCAGGTGTGTACTTAGTGATTTGATTATCTAAACGACTTTTCAACACGAACGGAAACAACAGTAAGTATTTTACGAGTAAGTATTTTGGTTCAGTAATAGACAGGTGTGATTGTATTTGATTTATTACAGTATACCGTATTAAAGTATAATATAATAGGTATATTCGTAACAGTTGTTTTGTATAACATTCAGTATGACGGCAGCTGCCTACTATGATAAAGCTCAGTATGCATGCACGCGAGTGGGTCAATTTACGGCGAATAATAGACTATAGTGCGGTCTAGGACAAGTGGGCGCCGCCAAACTTTGCCAAATTAGCTAACTGCGGACGTTGGTAAAAGTAGGCGCGAGTTAAGTGGACGCCAGAACAGCTGGGCGCTGAACAGCTAATTAGGTATGCAGCGAGTGCTCCCATATGGTCTCTCTTAAATTCTAAAATATTATCTTATTTAATTTTTAAATTTCTTTTATTTATAAACTTATTTCGTAATTATGTGCTATTCCTCTTAAATATTCGACAACGTCTCTGTTATAATAGTCTCGAACAACCCTTAGGTTGCATCCCTGTACTTCTTTAATTTCAGTAGTGGATTGTATCCAGCAACAAGTTGTTCGTAATAAAAGTAACGATTGGGTTGTACTTTTCGTAAACCGTCAATGAGCTTCCAGATTGTAGGAAAATCCATACCTAATTCCGCCTGAAGGCGGCGATGAGCTGCTTCAGCATGATTATTAGTTCTATCTTGGTGGTTTAAAGTTCTGTTGTAGACATTCCACATTTCGTGAGGAAACAAAGGCTGTCTTCGTCCATCACATCTCCGATTCATTCTTCCTACGTAGTTATCCTCAAACGAGTCTAAAAGTGGTTGCACATCATTCGGAAAGTTTTCAGATAATAATAATAAAGTATTATCCATGTCTTCGATTGGGACAAACGCCAAACCTATAACCATTTTTGCGTACAATGAAAAGTTGGGTTCATTGTTGTAACGATTTATTAACCTAACCCAACTTTTTCTCATATTTTTTGCCAAATGAAAAAAACAACCTCGGATTTCCACGCTAGGAAATATTTCTGAAACACTTTTGAAAGCAGCCATTTCATAGTCACAACTCACAAGTAATACATTTTGGATTGAAGTTTGGCACTAACACTTTAATCATATCAAATAATTTGTCGTAAGTTACTCTACATTTATTTGGCAAAAGTGCGTAGGAGATAGGGTGAACACCTCCAAATTTTTTTGCTAAAACAACAAAAATTTGTTCGAATAAACACGGTGCAATTTTAAATGTCCCATCCATAAAAAATTCATTGCAGTTTAATGCTAATTCTAGATTTCATTGACGTCCAAAAATAAGGATTCTTTCTGCATCTGGTCCACTATATACCAGTAAAAAGTTTTCAGTGTTTCCCGGTTCTGACTCACACATTTTATAATATTCAGGAATTTCGAGGGAAGCCAGAGTTGTAGGATTCGACTGATTTACTTCATTGCGTTTCCTCCTGATTAGTTTCTTTAACGATTGTTGATTGGAGAGAGCTCCTTGACAAGCGACATTTTTGAATAGTTCGCTGCGCCGAGTTGGCTGTGCCAAGTTAGCGGCGCCCACTTGTCCCATTCCGACTATAGTGTCCTAGTGGCCACTGTTATTATTAAGTCATCTAAAAATTTATATTCGTTAAGAAATGAAATTTTCATGATTAAAAATTTATAAATCAGTACATGTTTAAGGAGATGTTTGAGAAATTATTCGGTGATATATTATTAAGAAGAATGCAGCAGAACAGTGTTGTTACTGTGCGATATGTTTAAAAATGATCAAACGAATATTATTATAATTTACCGCATGGAAGGTCATTTACATCAACAATAACTGCAATTGATGTGTGCGAACGAGATTATTGAATTAAAATGAAATTGCTGAGACGATAGGAATATAGGATTCTCTAATAAGGGTATTCTGTATTCATGAAAAAATAATAAATGTCGTAAAATATTTAAATCTAATTACGTACTGTTCAAATTTTAATATTAGAGGAATACGTAATAATAGATATGATTGACAATGATAACTGTTAAGCCTTACAATTATTAATAATTATTTAAAATTTCACATAATTTTAACAAAAAAATATATAATATAAGAGAAATATGTTGAATTATAATTTATTTTCTGATTAATCTTTATATTACTCTTTATATATAAATCTAATTTTAAAAAATGTTAATTTCTTTACATAAATATTAGTATGATGCAAATCCCAATAACATAATACAATATTATTATATATTTATATATTAAAATAAGTTTATTTTAATGTAAAATATAATATAGTATTTTAATATATTATAGATATAGTATTATACTATAATGAGTGTCGATTACCTTTAATTATATATAAGCATGGGCGCCCATGAGGGGGGGCAAGACAGGGCACTTGCCCCTCCCTGAAAAAAATAATATGAACTTAAAATTTTAATAAATTGAAATATTATTATGATATAAATATAATATTGCCTATTGGTAAAACTAATATGAAGTAATATAACTCGTCATTATTATCGTCATTGACTATTATACTTGTTATAATATAGTACATTATTGTTATCGTAATTTTAGATTCTGAGCGAAGCGAAGAATGTATTGGTTTTACAATGATGTGTGATTTTTTTTTGTTTTTTTTTTTTTTTTTATTCTGAAGACATTTTTACTACCCGAAATAATGCTCCGATTATCACGAATAGGGTATGTTTCCGGTAGCAAAGTGGATCTAGTTGGTACTTTATTTAGGTCATTTTTTGAATTTCTCAAAATTGACCCTAAGCGGTAGAAAAAACTTGGAAAAAATGACGAAAAAGCGGCATTTTTCACGAAAAATGAAATTTTGACAAATTCAATTTCTATATTTCACGATAACTCAGACAATTTTTAAGATAGCGACCTGAAAATTTTTTTGGGTATTCACATAGCTATTATACATATGTGGTAAAATTTTGGAACCGTTATGTTAATTTTTCTACAAAATATTAGACTTTGAATATTTCGTAAAATTCACGTTTTTACGTATATAATGTTTGATAAAATTGGCAATTTTGGGTATTTTGGTCTGAAAATTTTACTCAAGTATACTTACATATTACTTAATATCATACTAAAATATTATAAAAATCCATTGTCAAAATTTTTTTTTATAGCCGTTTTAATTTGATATTTTTAGGAAAACGAAAATCTTAGAATCCATACATATAAATAAATATTCTGAAAACACTTTTACTACCCGAAATAACGCTTCGATTTTCACGAATAGCGAGTTTCAGATGTAAATGTGGATGTAGATGGTACTTTATTTAGGTCATTTTTCGAATTTCTCAAAATTTACTATAAGCGGTAGAAAAAACTTCGAAAAAATGACGAAAAAACGGCATTTTTCACGAAAAATGAAATTTTGACGAATTCAATTTCTACATTTCACGATAACTCAGGCAATTTTTTAGATAGAGACCTGAAATTTTTTTTGAAGGTTCACATAGCTATTATATATATGTGGTAAAATTTTGGAACCGTTTTTTAAATTTTTCTACAAAATATTGAACATTGAATATTTCGTAAAATTCTCGTTTTTACGTATATAATGTTTGATAAAATTGTCAATTTTTGGTATTAAGGTCTGAAAATTTTATTGAAGTATACTTACACATTAATTAACATCATACTAAAATATTAGAAAAATCTCTAATCTAAATTTTTTTTTATAGCTGTTTTAAGTTGATATTTTTAGTTCAAACGAAAATTATAATCTGACTGAACTTCGCTCAGAATCGTTTTTTCGAATGCAATGGTTTATCATTGCATTCAAATTATAAATAAAATTAAACGCTATGGTTCGCACACCTGTATCCTGTGCGGCAGGAGTATCAGCTCATCTTTTTTATTGATCGCAGTTAATTTTTGGAAAACATTAAATATTATACCTATTATAGTGATTTACAAGTTAACAATTTAATAATTTATTATAAAATGACTGAAATGCACAGGTTTTTACAAGTACTAAAATATTGGGTATTGACTTTGTGTACATTGACTATACTGTGCTTCAGTTTTTCGCTGTCCTCGTTAGTCGTGAGTCGTGACATTAGTGAGTGATTTCCAGTCATTGTTTTAACTATGGATATTCGGTGATTTTTTAATAAAAAAAAAAGTGATACAAATATTATAATAGATAAAGTGTCTGAATTGTCTCCTCCACTTGCATGTATACGTCAATAAATACGGTACCAACATTAGCTGCTGATTATGAAATAAGTTATACGCAAAATGATTATGAGTCAAATTTTGATTTAGGATTTTATGTTAATAAATCAAATTTATCGGATGAGCTTAAATATAAATTACTAATAAAACCATATATTCCTTCTGAAAATTATAATTTTAAGAACGATAGTATTGAAAATAAAAGAAATTTTAAAATAGAATGGCTTAAACAATATCGTTGGTTGGTTAGTTTATACTCAACATTTAAAAGGAGGCTTAGGCAAAAATTGTGTGGTTTTTCGCCCCGTTGTTAAAAGAGGACTTTTAGGAGCATTTATCGTTAAAAAATTTACTAATTTACTAATTTCAACTTTTATTTAGTGTATATTGTGAGATTTTTTTTTTATTTTGCCCCCTCCTGAAATTTTTCCTATGGGCGCCCATGTATATAAGAATATATGAATATATGTCATTTTTGGTTATTTTATTAAATATATAATATTATATTAACTTATAATTTATTTTTATTATAAAATTATACAGCCAACAAATATGATAAAGTGGGTAGATTCATGTATGATGTATATGCAAATATTCAAAGTAATTTTTATTATAATATAAATTAAAAATAATATTAGAGAGTATTAATGTATTATATTTGAATATAATTAGAAGGTACCTATATGAAATTTATTGAAATGTTTTTTAGTTGTTACTTATAGGACTTTTTGACTTGTACTAGTATAATTATTAGTGTATTACGTCATTTTTATGACAATTAAAATATAAAAATTATATTTTTAAATTTGATTTTCACTACATTTTATTAAGATATTTTTTAATATAATCATAATATAAAATGCCAAACGGATAGGTATTACCATGGAAAAGATACAGACTCACGGAGAGGATAGTGTTGTATTTTGATAATAATTTGAATGTAATTATAAATCATAGCATTCGACAAATTATTCAGAGCGAAGTTCAGTCATATAATATAGGTACTGATCATAAATTATTATGGATAACTTGTAGTGTAGTTGGCGGAACATTCGCGAAAGCTACCTAAGTGTTAAGCACCGTAGCCAGGCATCGAAAGCGAATGAGTGATCGCTGCTGTGATATACAGCCTACTGCCTCATCTACTACCAATACTACCATCCCACTACCAGGCACGGCAGGAACCCAAAGGGTGTCAAATAGCGTCTGAACAGACCTCTAGTTCTCTCCTGGACGATATGCAATAAAAAAAAAAAAGTATTGATTTCAATTTCAAACATTTATTAAACAGCATAATATTTTAAATAAAAAAAAATCAATGCACGAGTTCCAAAATTTTTTCACATATATAAAATAAACATTACCTATGTCATTATATAAATTTAATATATACTTACTCAGTTATCGAAAATAATTGAAATCGAATTCTTGAAAATAACAGTCACACTAAATATTTTGTCATTTTTTGGTAGTTCTTCGACCACATAAATACAATTATGTCTAATGAGAAATTCATAAAATTTTTACATACATAAAAATAATCCGCTTATATTATAATACCATTGCATTCTTTGCTTGGCTCAGTATAAAAATATCAACGTATAATATTTTATATTATAATAAATGTAATCTAAAACTTTTAAAAATACCATACGTATATTTATATTCATTTAAATCTGTATTTATAAAAATCTTTAATTTTAAGAAGTTAAATATAAATATATAACACGTATTAGTTACTAATACAAAATTGAAAAATGTACATTTTTATGAATATAAAAAATTGTAATCTATAATAAATGACTACAATCAAATCTCTTATTATATCATATCAATGTAGCTTATGAAGACTATTTAAAAAAATACCAATTAAGCGAGGAGATCGAGAAGAAGTTACTTGAACTTGATATTAAATTATATCATAATCTTCATAAAATCATTACTTCAAATTATTGGAGAGAAAATTCAGAAGAAATTATTTCATCCATACCTAACAGTAATGTAATCTATGTATAATTCTTTGTTGTCAGTTAATCAATCTTTATTTAATATTAATTTATTATTTAATTACTATACACTGTTCAATATGAGTATGCTCAAAATGCCGACGAAAACCCTAGGTTTTATAGTTTTCGTAATAACGTTAATTGCCGACAGCTAGAGATATTGTCGATTCACAGGCCAACGGCATATTTTATAGCGAGCTACACATGCTGACGGGTATAACCATAACCAATCACAAAATAGTAGGTAAAATATTCTTGCGTAATTTTGGGCAAACTCATTTGAGACAGAATATATATTAAGTAATTTGCTTGAAGCTGAAATGATATTTTTAATTATTAGTCAAACCATAACATACGAGTAAAATATATTATATTATAAAAGACACGAATATACGTATGTAATAAAATAATTCATAATCAAGATTACTTATATTGCAAAATCTAATTTTGTAGGTACCTATATTAAATAATGCATTTTTTTTTTTTTTAATATTATATTATTTTGTTTTCTTAATTTATTATTCAAATAAACTATTTTAATTATAAAATCGATAAGTAATATTTTTACTAAATTCCATAATGCTATGATTGTGTTAAATAATTATTTGGTACTGGTCTGTTATGGTTCTGCTACGGGAACGAAAAATTTATTGCCCCGCCAATTACAAACGCGGAGATTATTTTTATTATTACACATTATTTAATTTATACCTACGATAATTGAGGCTTTAGCGCTTTATATTATCGGTTCTGGTGATTTTACTTAGCAGTATGTCTATAGCTCTGTCCGTTTATTGTATTTGTAAAATGAATTTAAAAGATTTGTATTCCGAAGTATCTAATGAATTTTCTGCTATTAATTTTCTCCAAACGAAAAATGTTTTTTTACAAACTCAAAAGTACGAAAATGACCATGAAATTATTATAAAAGGATCTCGGTAGCGTTGTCACTTTGTCAGACAAGAACTTGCCGAAAAGAAATAGGTATAAGAACTACAACAATTGGCTGAGTGGTTCAAGATTACCAATACAAATACAAATACAATAATATACTACATATACAGCTGGTCTTATGACATGACCACTCTATCGTATTGTAATAGTTAGTTTGGAATGAGTAAAAGCGCAGTTGTTGACTGGAATAATTATGTACGTGAAGAGTGCGTTTGGATATTGAAATTAGTAATAAAGATATTGGAGGTCCTAATTTAATTGTGGAAATTGACTTCCTCAAAAGTGGGTATTTAGAGGAAATTGCAAAAAAACTGATCGGACTGAACAACTTTTATACCATTTAATTAATCCAAAAGTCCATAGTATTTTCGAACAGTTGGAAATCGTACAAAAGAATTCAACAATTAGGTTTTCAACATAATCAAGTCAATGACTAGTACAATTTTGTCGAACCCTCATTTTGGAAATAATTAATAAATTAATGAATTAAACAATGATTTTATCTGATGTGTTCTGATTTCTAAACACACCATATATATATTTAAATTTCTATATACCTACGTTTTAACTTTTAAATGGTGTAACCGCGTTCGTAATTGGTGAGGCGATAACATTTTTCGTTCCTGTAGCAGGGCGATTACAGACTAGTGCCAATTATTTTAGTAGTAATAATTAAATAATTATTTTATAAAAAAACTTCATTATTATTTTAGATTCTGAGTGTAGCGAAGAATATATTAGTTTAACAATGTGTTTTCTTTTTATGTCTGAAGACACTTTTACTACACGAAATAATTTTCAGATTTTCACGAATAGCTTATATGTTGTCGGTTTGAAAGTGGATGTAGTTGGTACTTTACTTAATCCATTATTCAAATTACTCAAAATTGATAGAAAAAACGACCAAAAAATGACGACAAAACGGCAACTCAAACAAATTTATAGTTGGAGAATTGAAAGTTTGATTAGGTATTCTTATATGTAATAAATATGTTATCAAATTTTAGAACCGTTACGTTAATATTTTTACAAAATATAGGACTTTAAATATTTCGTAAAATTCTCTTTTTTTTATGTATATAATGTTGGATAAAATAGGCAATTTTGGGTTGTAAGTTCTCCAAATTATATTGAGGTATACTTACATATTACTTAACATCATCTCACAATATTGGAAAAATCCCTGATCTCAATTTTATTTATTGCTGTTTAAAATTAATATTTTTATTTACTCCATACAAATATTATTTTTATTATTTCTCAATACTTCTATATTAAAAATGAATAAAAAAAAAAACCAAATAATTTGGAACATTTAATTGAAGCATACTGATATATATCTTAACATATTTCAAAATATTAGCAAAATCTCAAGATTCAATTTTTTTTATAAGTGTTTAGAGATGAAATTTTAGTAAAAATCATATTTAAATATTTATATGTATATTTCTTATATTTTACAATAATTTTAAATTAAATTAACAAAATCTTTTTTTAAGCTTAAATATATTTTACTTAACATCATTTACTTCGCTCAGAATCAAAAGATTGTAAATGTAATAATTCACAATTAATTGGAACTGAGTTAAATAAAATATATTAAGGATTCAATAAAAATTTAAAAAAATTTGTCTATTTTATTTAACATTATTGTAAAATATTGTAATATAATAAGAAAAACACTTTAAAATTGATTTCACTAAAATTTCAACTTTAAACACCAATAAAACAAAATTGAGATTTGAAATTATTCTAATAATTTTTAAATACGTAAGATAAATAAAGATAAGATAAAATAAAGTGTGCTTCAATAAAATTTTCCAAATTTTTTGGCTTTTTTTTATTAATTTTTATTGAAAAAGTATTGAGAAATAATTGGAACAATACTTGTATGGATTTTAAGAATTTCATTTAAACTAAAAATACAATACTCCTGCCTCGTAAATGTAAACGTCTAATAATTCACAATTAATGGAAACTGAGTTAAGTAAAATGTATTTAAGCTGCAATAAAGTTTTCAAAATTTTTGTCAATTTTATTTAACATTATTGTAAAATACTGAAATTTAATAAGAAGAATCCATATAAATATTTTAAATATTGATTTTACTGAAATTTCATCTTAAAAAACCTATAAAAAAAATTGAGACTTGAGATTTTTCTAAACTTTGGTAACATGTTAGGTATTTAATATTTCAATTATTTAAAAATTCTTATATTAAATTTTCAGACCTTAACACCCAATATTGCAAATTTATCAAACATAATACAGATAATAACGAGTTTTTTTTAGGAAATATTCAAAGTTCTATATTTTGTAGAATATGTAATGTAACGGTTCAATATTTAATCACTTATACATTTGTAATATTTATTACCTATTTAAACACTTAAGAAAATTAAATCTCTACAAGTTCAAAATTGCTTAGGTTATCGTCAAATATTGAAATCGAATTCGTTAAAATTTCAGTTTTCTTGAAAAATGCCGTTTTTTCTACCGTTTAGGGTAAATTTTAGTACCAACTACATCCAATTTTCAATCGAGAACATTTGCTATTCGTGAAAATCGAAGCATTATTCTGGGTAGTAAAAGTGTCTTCAGAAGAATAATTATTAAAAAAAAAAAAAAAAGAAAATCACACATCATTGTAAAACCTATATATTCTTCGCTTCGCAGAGAACCTAAAAGAAAAACTAAAAACAATAAGTAATAATTAATAAAATTAATAACGCTGAAGAAATATGAATTATTTTCATTGAATAATACATAGGTAATTTATACGTAGGTACATTTATATAGATTTTATTGTGTTTATTTTATATTAATTTTTTTTTTTATTATATAAAAAAATTTCAGATCAATATCTACGTCTTTTATTGAATAATGATATTGATTTTAAGTCAAATTATGAGGATATGAATGTGTTAACACGCGTATGTTTTCATTTATTAAAAAGTAAGACAAGTCAATTTATTCATTACTATTGTCCATTCAAAATGACATAGGACCCAGTCGGCCGACTTCTGTGCAATAGCGTAGCTTTGTTTTTAGTGATTCCCCTTTGTGCGGGATCATTACATCATTTAACTAATGTAGTAATGTGTACTACCTACGTCCTACACATAATTTGAAATATACTTCGCCTACATAATAGGGATGCTTTAACGCTTTTTTGAACCTATAGAGGTTGCGACCCAAATTTATGTAAAATAAATTTTATAACATTTTTAATAAACATAGAGTTATAGTTAAAATACATGTTATAAATGCATAATAATTATACGTGAAACAGCCATAGTTTTAATAAAAATACTGACATTCATAATAAATTATTATTTATATGATCATATTATATTATTTAGTTATTTACCTATTTATAATACAAAATGATGAAATCAATAATTGCCAACATTGACCAAAACTGACATATCGTTATCATGTATTATAAGAAGCGAATAATATTTTATGATAGTGGATAGTGGTGAGGGTGTTGTAAATAATTCTTAGTTGGATATACCGGTATGGCGGTATACTTGCTATTTTTTTGAATAGGTATACCAAAATACCGAAAATATCCAAATATTCATACGTCAATGCATAGGTGTGTCTACGACCCATTCCTCTCATGTACAGGTACGACCTGCAAACAGCCGAAGATAATGCGTTCGGTGAATTGCGTCCCCGATACTTTTTGAAATGTTACACACAAAATATTTCATTCTAAGCGATATAACTGCAATTATATTTTAGTGGGCTGCATTTTAACAAAATACAAATAAACTAAAGATATAATAATATTAGTATCACGAATTTCCCTTTATTGTAATAGATATTAAATATAATATAATCATATCAATATATTATAATGTACACCGAATACCCGTGCATGCGCGTATTTATATCGTATCGAATAATTTCGATAACATAACGCATAACATAACATTATAATATACAAATCACTATACAATATTTGTGATTTCAAATTTCCCAACATAACAGTTGACAAGCAGTCCTTCGATTAATTGTCAGTATACAGTATAGTTAATATATTTATTATTAATTTTAAAATGGAGCTTTCAATAAGCGAAAATTTTTTTTAATATCAAATAACATTTATAATATCAATTTAGTCGTTATAAACTTAATTAGTTTATACCTAACCTACTACGGTTTTGGACTTATCGTGTATATTGGAGTTCAGATTTGTAATCTAAATTACCTAGGTATCTAATATAATTAATTAAAATAAAAGGTGCTAAATAATTTGACATATTGTTATTAATCAATAATCATTTATTTATGTATAAATATTTAATTATTAAATTAAAATAAAATATGATAATTAGGGAAATTGAAAAAATTTAGGGAATAGAATGTAGGGACAAATTTCAATTTTATTTAAATAAGGTAGTCGACTAATACAAGTCGCCAACCGGGTCCTTTCTTATTTTGATCAATAAATATAATATTATAATTTATTATTCATTTAAATATATAAAGTCAAAGTATTATTAATAGGGCCCGGATTTCAATTCAAAGTGCATATTTTTTCAGTTGATCTGACACAATGCTTTCTGAGTATATAATTCGTTTCATAAAACGAGGGTTTTTAAAGCTACAAATTTTATTTTGCATTTTTTTGCATAATATTTCGACGTTTTTTCATTTTTAGCATTATTAAGTTATTTTATAGGTTATTAATATAATATTTGTTATGTAATATTATGCATATTTGTTCAATATACGATACAATTTGGCCTATATTCCAAATATAATCTAAATGATAAATTACTATTGTTCAATGCAATGCTCAAAATTTAGTAGGTACAATAGGCTTACTTAGAATTTTAATTTTACATAAATTTAAATACATATTTTGTAATGTTTAGAATGAATAATATTTCTCCAAAACGACCAGAAATTCAAAATATATGCATGTCATCTATTATTATGTCATCAATTAAAATTTCCATTTTATTTATTAATAAAATATAAATAATAATTATATCTTATTTATAAATTACAAATTGAATACAAAAATATATCCGGCATTTTAAGGTCATTTTTGTGGTAAAATACATTTTTTAAGGGCATTTTTGGCTATTTTTATTTGTATGGTTTTAAGTGCTTTTAAATCCTGGCCCTAATTATTAATTTTCAAATAATTTATTATTATAAATTATAATACACGTTTAATGTTTATAGGTTATGAATCGGAAAAATGTTTTGAAAATATATTAACGAATTTGATTAATATGCAATTAACACCAATATATATAAAATTTATTATAATGAATTATCGTACTACGATAAAATGTGATAATGGTAATCTATAAAAAAAAATTTTCTTTCTGTTTAAAATTAAACATAATTTTTATTTAAATGATAATATTGCTTCATGTATCTATTAGTATATCATTTCTTAAATATTATAATAGATTATAATATCAATTTAGATATTACTAATACAAATTAACAAATATTATACATTATAGTACTATACAGTTAAAATTTTTTCAATATGAATTTTAAAAAGCAAAGGAAAGTATACATGTGTAAAGAAAATAGTGTTGAATATTAATTAAAATTTGAATGCAATGATATAACATTACATTCAAAAATACGATTTTGAGAGAAGATCATCAGATAATATATGTACCTATTGATTAAAAATTTTATATTTTGTATTTGCGTTCAACGTTTAGGTATCTGGTATACCCATAATAAAAACCCAAAATTTGTCATCTAAATATCATCGTAAATATAATCGTTTTTCGAATGTAATGATTTATCATTGCATTCAAATTTTAATCAAAATTCAACATTATCGTCTTTACATCTGTATTCTATCCATTGCTTTTTATACTTATTCATTGGAATTCATTGGAATTTTTTGACAATTTTAATCAACCCTATTTTAAAATATTAAAATAAAATAAAAAAAGTCCATATAATATATTCTTCAAATATTGATTTTAACCGAATTTGAACTTTAAACACATATAAAAAAATTGATACACAAGTTTTTTCTGATATTTTGGTACTATGTAACCCATATGTAACATGTAAGTAATAAATATGCTTCAATAAAATGTATAAAAAATGTTTGTCCTTATTCTTAATCATTATATGTAAAATTATTGAGAAATAATAAGAAAATAACATATGTTATGTATTCTTAAGATTTTCGATTACACTAAAAATATCGACTTAAAACAACTATAAAAAAAAATTGAGACTTGGGATTTTTTAAATATTTTAATATGATATTAAGTAAAATGTAAGTATACTTCAGTAAAATTTTCAGACCCTTATATCAAAAATTGACAATTTTATCCAACAAGAAAAAAAACGAGAAAACGTAAAAACGGTTTTCGTAAAAACAAGAAGTTTACAAAATATTCCAAGTCCGATATGTTGTAGAAAAATTAACGTAACGAAAACGTAATAATATTAACATATATATATATATATATATATATATATAGTAGCAATGGGAACATCCAAAAAAATTTTCAAGTCTCTATCTTAAAAATTGCCTGAGTTATCGTGAAATATAGAAATTGAATTCGTCAAAATTTCATTTTTCGTAAAAAAAAAAGTTTTTTCTGCCGCCGAAATTTGAAAAATGACCTAAATAAAGTACCAACTAGATCCACTTTTCTACCGGAAACATATGCTATTCGTGATAATCGGAGCATTATTTCTGGAAGTAAAAATGTTTACAAAATAAAAAAAATAAAAAAAAAAATAATCACACATCATTGTAAATCCAAAACATTCTTCGCTTCACTCAGAATCTAAAAATTGACACATGGGAATTTTCTTATATTTCGGTATCATGTTAAGTAATATGTGAATATACTTCAGTAAAATTTTGAGGCCTTAATAGAAGTAATTGCCAATTTTATCAAATATTATATAGATAAAAATTAGTATTTTTGGAAATACTCAGAGTTTATATATTGTAGAAAATTCCAATTCACCTTTTCCAAAATTTATAATCTAGTTATGTAAACACCCAATAAAATTTTTAAGTTTCTAAGATAAAAATTTCAAGAGTTATCCTGAAAAATTGAAATTGAATATCACAGAAATTTCAGTTTTCATGCAAATAATGTCGTTTTATCATTTTTTGGTTGTTTTTTCTATCACATATAGAGACAATTTAAAGAAATTCGAAAAATTACCTAAATAATATACTTTCTATATCAACATTCCAACCGGAAAAATATGCCTTTCGTGAAAATGGAACATTATTTTGGGTAGAAAAAGTGTTTTCATACATAAAAATTGAAAAATAAAGATATACCTAATTGTAAAATCAATAATTTTTCGATTTGCTCAAAATTCAAAATATATATAGGATAGGTACACATGTACACAATTACCTATTTAAATTCTCAATGTATTATTTAAATAAAAATTTTTTTTAAATTATTTATATTATTTTAGTTGATCTAACGAAAATTGAAAATATAGCATCATTGGGTTTGTAAATTATAATTGTATATTTAAATTTTTATTTAATTAAATGATTTATGTTATTACTTTATTAGTATTTTATACTCTATTTTCTATTATTTAAATATAAATTATATATAGGTATTGATTATTGTAGTTTTGTAGTGTATGGGTAAAATGTGTTTACGTAAATTATTATGAATTTTATAAATTATATAATTATACTGATTTATATTATAAATCCACTATATAGTGGAAGGAGCTAAAGTTAACATATTTTATAATTACTTATATATAAGTATTATGAAGTAATATATTATTTTATCAAAATTCATGTAAGAACAGAATATTATCATTAATGACAATTCATATTATACTTTAAACATTGCAGAATCATTAAAAACTGATACCATATATTTAATGAAAAAACAAATGCAAAATGTATTAATTGTTTATTCAGAATTATTATTAATAATGTACAACATGGAATGTGAGTTATAATTAATAATTAATATTATCACGTACAAAATATAATTTTTAACTTATTAATTTTATTGTTTTTCTACGAGTTTTTAAATTTTATAAAATATTTAACACTATTCAATTAAGTAAAATATATCTTCTGTTTAAAATTTAAATATGATTTTCAAAAAAATAATGTTTTCATTTGGAATAATATATAACATAAACGTTGTATTATTATTAATTGTTATCCGGTTCGGATACTGTTGAGAATGACAAGAGTGTTTCCGATTCATTGTAAAAACTACGATCACTGCATGCAGCTTACAGCTTATTTTGTACACGAATAATGTACCTACTACTTAAATACAGTCACAATACAAATTGAAATCAGTGAAAAATACAAGTGTTAAATTATTTTTTTTAACACTGCAATAATATAATGTTACCATTTTAAAAATTAGTTTTGGTTGTGTCCAACAATATAAGCGGGTACGTCTTCAACATTGAGTACCTACTACCTATCTTTGCAAATGCATACGATTTGAAAACAACACAATCATTTTTCACAACAATATCTGATCAACTTTCTTTTCTTGAGAAGTCATAATTATTTTTTTATTTCAGATTTTCCTTCTTTCGTGAACCCATATGATTTAAAAAATTATCTAAATGCCCTACTGGAAGAATTTATAAATATAAATGAATTTACAAGAGGATTTTCTTTATATTTACATATTATGAATGGTAAATTGGTATATTGCATAATATGTTATCTGTTTTTGAATAATTAATGCACTATAATATCATGTGTTTTAAATTATGAAATTATTTGAACAATTTAATTATTTTGTGTTCATTAATTTTTATAATTTAAATAATTTAAATTCCTTTAATTAATTTTATTGTCATAGCTAGTTATGTTATTATTAAGTAGGTATACTTACTAATAATTATATAATCCCTACTTCAACGTTAACAAATCAAATATTACAGTAAATTATTTAACATTTTGTAGCTGCTATTAAAAAAAAAGCAATGGAAGGGATACTGGTGTGGAAGGGATACAGGTGTAAAGAGGATAATGTTGAATTTTGATGACAATTTGAATGCAATGATAAATCATTATACATTCGAAAAACGATTCTGAGCGACGTTCATCAGATAATCTATGTACCGATTAAATTTTTTACATTTATCAGTCTCTACATTCAGTATAAATAATATTTATAATGTTTCAACTATAAACACCAATAAAAAAAATTAAGTCTTGAGATTTCCTCAATATTTTAGAAATTCGTTACGATATATGTCGGTATATTTCAATAAAATTTTCAAATATAATATAAATTGTTTAGCTTTTCTATTAATTTTTATAGTAAAAGTGTTTAGAAATAATCAGAAGAATATTCTTATGGATCCTAAGATTATCGTTTAAACTAAAAATATCAAAATTAAACGACTATAAAAAAAATTGTGACTTGGCATTGTAACGTTACACGTCACGAACCTTACAGTACAGCGTGTCGTTCAGTGTTTCCTATCAAATCCTATCCAGTTAAGGAGCAGTCGGCTGGCTATTTCCTACTACACTAACCGGCCTTTTGAACCGGGTCGTTAGACCGATATAAAACAAAGGTTTCTTATTTATATTATACAGGTCCTAGAAACTTATGACCTGCGTTCAATATCTAACACGTAATTTAGCAACGAACATAAACTTAATATTATATTACTATAACGAAAACATATATAATAAATACAAATACACTATCACCTGAGTAACCCTGATCCTGGAGGGTAGTTTATTGTAGATCACAGGTGTAGCGGAGTGCGAGGTTCTAGTTGAGATGAACAAAATAATATATAAATAAATAAATAATCAAGACGGTATGTTTATTGAAAATCGACTAGTTCGGTTCGGCTATTGAAACTCGACTGGTTAATTATATATCGCACTCAGCTCACCGGTAGACACGGCCTAACACGTAAATAATGCTGAGGCGACATAAAATGACGACTCGGGTATAAATGCAACTGTTACAGCATTTTTATAATATTTTGATATGATGTTAAGTAAAATGAATATACTTAAATAAAAATTGAGACTAGAGATTATTCTAATATTTTGATATTATGTTAAGTCATATGTAAGTATACTTCAGTAAAATTTTCAGACCTTAATGCCCAAAATTGCCAATTTTATCAAACATTATATAGGCACATAAAAACGAGAATTTTACGAAATAATCAAAGTCATATACCTATTTTGTAGAAAAATTAACGTAATGGTTCCAAAATTTTACCACATATATATAATAGCTATGTGAACATATTTAAAATGAGTTATCGTGAAATATTAAAATCGAATTCGTGGAAATTTACCAGTAACTTTTATTGTAGTGTAGCCGTGTAGGTATACCTATCAATTAATAATTTATTTTTATTTTTTATTTCTATATACGAGTACACCGTTATAAACTCTTAAATGGCTCAATACGAGTAATGATATAAGAATTGAGTAAAAATTATAAATAACTAATACCTTATTTAATCCTTATATCATGCCGCCCCCCTTTGTATAATCCTGGCTACCCACTGGAATGCTGGATATGTGTTCTGATTTCTAAAAACTATATATATATATATATATATATATATAAATATATAATTTTATAAGAAGAGTTCTTGTGGATATTTTATATACTAATAAATAAAAACCATTAAAAATTTACTTTATTATTTTAGTATATATATATTTAAATTTCTTTATGCGTTTTAAATGGCGTTCGTAAATAGCGGGGCGATAAAATTTTTCGTTCCTGTGGCGAAGCGATAACAGACCAGTGCCAATCATTTTAATACTAATGTTCAAATAATTATTTTAATAAATTATTATTTTAGATCCTGAGCTTAACGTAGAATGTATTGGTTTTACAATGAATTGTGTCTTTTTTTAGATTCTGTCGATTCTGAGTGGAGCGAAAATGTATTGGTTTTACAATTATGTGTGTCTTTTTTTTTTGTTTTATGTCTGAAGACACTTTAACTACTCTAAATAATGCTCCGATTTTCACGAATGTTATATGTTTTCGATTATAAATTGGATGTAGTATGTAGGTACCTACTTTAATATGGTCTTTTTTTTGAATTTCTCAAAATTGACCCCATGCAACACAAAAAAAGGACGAAAAAAAAACGAAAAAAGGACATTTTTCCTTCGACGAGTTTGATTCATCAGCTAAATTTGTTTATAATAGTAACCATAGTGATAATATAAATATTATTATTACTAATAGCCACCAAAATAATAATAATATTACTGAAACTAATAGCAACCATCTATAAACAGAAATTTCCATCGTAAATCTGATAATACTTCTTTGACCACCCTCTGGGGGATGGCCATATCACAGATCATAGATCAGAGACTAAGGTCTATAATGAGAATAAACGAACCATTCAGTGATATATACATAATAGATTTTTCCCAATCATAAGTGATTTTTCCCAATTATCTAGAATTAGCTATAGCCTATAGGGCAAAATGAAGAAAAATTGACCAAAAAATGGTATTATTCACGAAAACTAAAATTTCAAGGAATTCGGTTTCAATATTTTACGATAACTCAGGCAATTTTGAAGTTAGGAACTTCAAAATTTTATTGGGTATTCACATAAGTTATATATATATATATATATGTGGTAAAATTTTGGAACTATTACGTTAATTTTTCCACAAAATATGGGACATTGAATATTTCGTAAAATTCTCGTCTTCGGGTATATAAAGTTTGATAAAATTGGCAATTTTCGGCATCATGGTCTGAAAATTTCATTGAAGTATATTTTTTATTTATATAAAAATCCCTAGTCTCAATTTTTTTTATAGCTGTCTAAATTTGATATTTTTAGTAAATCGAAAATGTTATGAAAAAAATGATGAATAAACGGCATTATATGACGGAACTTTGCTCAGAATTGTTTTTTCGAATGAAATGGTTTGCTATTGCATTCAAATTTTAATTAAATCAAACACTATGATTGCACCACACCTGTATCCCTTATTCCCTTGCTTTTAGTATATTATGCCTAAAGACACTTTTTTCTACCTGATATAATTCTCCGATTTTCATGAATAGCTTATATGTTTCCAGTTGGAAAGTGGATGTAGTTGATACTTTATTTAAGCCATTTTTCAAATTTTTTAAAATTGATAGAAAAAACTATCAAAAAATGACAACAAAACGGCATTATTCACGAAAACTGAATTTTCGACGAATTCTTTTTCAATATTTCACGTTAACCAAAGCAATTTTAAAGTTGGAAACTTAAAAATTTTATTCTGTATTTACATAGGTATTATAATTATATATGTGGTAAAATGTTGAATCCAAAAATTTTTCTACAAAATATAGGACTTTAAATATTTCTTAAAATTCTCGTTTTTATGTATATTAACGTTGGATAAAACTAGAAAATTTGGGTTGTAAGTTCTGAAAATTGTACTGAAGTATACTTAAATATTACTTGATATCATCTCAAAATATTAGAAAAATCCCAAGTCTCAATTTTTAATAGCTGTTTAAAATTGATATTTTTATTTTAAACGAAAATCGTAGACTCCATACAAATATTATTTTTATTATTTCTCCATACTTCTACGTTCTACATTAAAAATTAATAAATAACTGAAAAATTTTAACATTTATGAAGCATACTGATATATATCTTAACATATTTCCAAAATATTAGCAAAATCTCAAGCTTCAATTTTTTTTATAGGTGTTTAGAGATGAAATTTTATTATTAAATTAACAAATTTTTTAATATATTTTACTTAACTTAGTTCCAATTAATTGTGAATTATTATATTTACGATTTTTTTTTTTTATAACTGTTTAAACCAGCGATTCCCAAAGTGTGTTCCGCGGAACCTAGGGGTTCCGTACAACAATCACAAGGGTTCCGCAAGTTGAAACCCTACTTACAATATGATTAGGTTTTTTCAAATATTTTCTTGTGAAAATGAAAAAAAAATACTTTACCTAATATTATTTTATAAGAGAAAAAAATAAGTGTATATTATGAAATATAATATTATGATCATAATATATTCTATTCTATTTTATAATGATATCTATTTTTAATTAGTCGACAATGTTAACCGTATTAATATGCCCCGTATCCGTAGTTATCGGACGTGCGATTACGATATATTATTATATGAGTATACTGGTGTTTCGATACGCGTGTCAACGTGATCACCCATATAATCTTTGATAATTTATAATAATGTCAAATATATACTCAATATAATTTGTAGTATAATATTGTCAGGAATCTAATAATGAAATAATTAAATTATGATTCAGTTCACATTTAACTGTGTATGTTGTCTCTTGTCTGCACATTTCCCGAATTTGCGTTAAAACAAAATTATATCGTCGATATAGTACGAAAAATACGGTTAGGTATTAAAAATTAATTAATAGGTTATAATTCAGCAATCAGATATAAAACCTAATTTTAAAACTATTATGAATAAAATGAAACAGTTCCATACTTCACATTAAATCTTATTAAATTTAAAAATTAAATGTACAAAAATTTATTATCTGTAATTTTATTATACCTATCTATTATTCTTTTATATAATATTGTTTAATATAAAATATATTAATTTTATATTATACAGTTATGGCTATTAAACTATGACTTTTTTTTAACAAACGGAATACTATTATTAATGCGCTGTAATACAAAAATAATCATTAACAAATTAATCGGTAACTACCAATTTTTTCTAACTATTAAATATTTATAGTTTATAGTTGAAAAATTAAGGTTTCTAGAGTCGGGGTTCCGCCAAACATAATCTATTTTTTAAGGGTGCCGCGACCGTAAAAGTTTGGGAACCGCTGGTTTAAACTATAACAACGCAAGGAAAGGAATTTATAGGTGTAAAGAGGATATGTTGAATTTTGATTATAATTTGAATGCAATGGTTTATCATTGCATTCAAAATCTAATTAAAATATAATACTATGATTTGCACACCTATATCCCTGCTACAGGAGTATCAGCTCGTCTTTTTTCGTCGTGTATTCTATTGCATAGAGTCAATTTTGAGAAATTCGAAAAAATGATCTAAATAAAATACCAACTACATTCACTTTTCAACCAGAAATATATGCTATTCATGAAAATCGGAGCATTTTTTGGGTAGTAGAAGTGTCTTCAGACCTAAAAACAAAAAATAGACACGCATCAATGCATCATTGTAAAACAATATGGTATGTATTGAATACATTCTTCGCTGGCTCAAAATCTAATATTTTAAATATTATAATTTAGATTCTATATTATTATAATACACTTTTTACCTGTGTTATATATAAATATCCATGTTTTGGATTTGCTTCAGAAACGTCAAAACCAAAACCAAAACATGGATATTTCGGCAAATAGTAACAATATTATTATGAATGATTCAATGAATTTATAATTATTCAATTACCTATCTTTATTTCAGGTCAAGAGATTGCTGTATTTATGGACAAATATATAAAATTTCAACTAATATTTCGAACTCATTTTAAAAAATTCCTCACTGGTAATTTATTTTATTTTATTAATATAATACAGTGCATTTCTGAAATTCTAATAAAGATTAATACACGCGTATACGGTTAATTGTGTATTTTGAGGTTTTTAGAACCGTCGCCACCGCGAACCTTCACGGTGGAGTCACCACCGCCGCATCACTAGTGGTCAATTTCTTACACAGTTATCGCATACATTATACATGTAACACGTTACTACTATACGTATAAAACTGTATAGTATAACACATGTGGATCTTCGAAGGAAAGTATTTTTTGGATTCATTTTGTTATTACTTCTTTCTTATCGTATTTTATTATTAGATATTTGTAGGTTAGGAATATAATTTAATTTTATATTACATGATAACATTTCAATGTACATAATATTGATATTTATTATTTATTAGCTTATTACTACTTTTACTTTTCAATAAAATAAATTATTATTATTTATGGTATGATTGAATTTTAATATAAGTATAACTTAAAATTTAAATGCAATATAATAATTTAATATGTATAGTAATATATAATCATGATGTACACGATTAAGTTTCTTTACAAGACAATAATTATATAAGTTTATAAGGTATAACACACTATATACATAGCATGTAAAGGTAAAAATTCAATGCTAAAATTCAAATAAGTATACCTAATTATTAATTATTCATTTTCAAAATAAAATGTTTTCAATATCTAATTATAATTAAATTTATAATGTTTACATCCTCTTAAAAGTGATAATTATCCTAATAATAATCTTAATGATCATTGGATGAATAAACATTCAAGTCTTCACTTGTAGTATCATGTAAAGATTTTGAAAATGAATAATTAAAATTAGGTAGGTATACTTATTTGAATTTTAGCATATCAATATAACTCTTATCAAAAATTATTTAATAAATATTAAAATATTGAATCATGAATAGTAATTCCTAATTAGTAATTATTATTGTTTAATGTCTATTGGTATTCTCTTCGAGAGAAAGGATGCTCGCCACACCTGGGCTTCGCTCACTTTCTCAAATGCCGATAGGCAGTAGTTTCGTGTGACCAAAAATCTTGCTTTGCGACACTTATTGGATATTTACACCATGATTGGCACCCATTATATGAGTATTTTATGGGTTTAATAATAATCTAAATTTATTTAATAAAGTAGAAAAAATTCGCAAAAGAAAAGGTACCCCGTAAACTAGAAATATACCTAAAGGCACGATGTAGATAAAATTTGATTTTGTTTACATCATGCCTAAAGGTAAACTAACCACATGATTATAACTTAACTAATCAGTGTTTTATATTATAAATCAAATAATTTCTTTTTCTCATTTTAAAATAATTACAATTTTTAAATTAATTTTAAAATTCTATTTTAATTAAAAGATAATCTGTTATCAGTTGATTATATTTTAAAGAAATATACTTTTTTTTGTGGCTATATGCTTAATAAAATATGTGTTATTTTATTATTTTGTAGGCGTGGAAGGTAGGTAATTCAAATTACTATATTATGTAAATTAATTATTAATACGAATAATAAAAAGCTAATAATTATTAAAATAAAATATATCTATATTAAATATTTTTATAAATTTATGTAGGTAGGTATATCATTTATTATTAGTTCTCATAAAATAAATGGAAAATAAAAATAATTATTTGTTTAAAGGAAAAATTCACTTTAAATATTTTTTTAATGTTTAGAATTTTAAGTAGAAATAAATATTATATATTTTTTTGTTAAATTTAATTTAAAATATGTACATCATTGACCATTGTATCAATGTTTATACTCGTATATTGTGTAACTTTAAAGTTCCATTATTATAATTATTATAATGTATTGCAGATGTTCACATTGATGAAAACCTATGTAAGTACTTTGCATAAATTGTCTACAATTATATAAAACAATATATTTTTATATCAATATTATATTTTTCAATTATTTATTGTCATTTGTAACGAGTCATTTGGATCATTTCCAATTTTAGATTTTGAGTGAAGCAAAAAATACATTGATGTGTTTTTTTTTATTTATTTATGAAGACACCTTTCTAGTAGAAATAATACACCAATTTTAATAAATAGCATATGTTTACGGTTAGAATGTGGATGTAGTATTGTAGTTGGTACATTATTTAGGTCATTTTTCAAATTGCTCAAAATTGACTATATGTGATAAAAGAACAACCAAAAAATGATAAAAGAGTATTAAAAATGATATAAGAAAACTGAAATTTTAATTTCAATATTTCACTATAACTCAAGAAATTTTAAACTTAGAGGCTCGAAAATTTTTTTCGGATGTTTAACATGGGCACTGTATTATGGGATAAAATTAGTTATAAAATTATAATATATATAATAAAATTGGTTAATGTATTTCTTAAATATTAGAAAAATCTAGTATCAATTTTTTTAAAGGCGTTTAAAGTAAAAATTTCAGTAAAAATATTTAATGTATTTATATGGCTTCTACTTTTTATATTTCATTATTTTACAATAATATTAAATAACATTGACAAAATATTTTGAAAAATTTTGAAAACTTTATTGAAGCTAAATACATTCTACTTCTCGCACATTCAATTAATTGTGAATGTAACATTTAAGATATTTATTTATTATTATTATTATTTTTTTTTTTTTTTTTTTTTTTT
>JAIUCT010000090.1:142546-158110 GCA_021307375.1 Tetraneura akinire
TTTTTTTTTTTTTTTTTTTTTTTGTAGCTATTTAAAGTATAAAAAGCTATCCTGTGTTCTTTATACAGGTGAAAAGAGGATGGTGTTGAAATTTGATTAAAACGTTAATGCAATGATTAATCACTACATTTGGAAATTGAGTGAAAAAAAAAAAGAAAAGATTTTGAGTAAAGTTCATCAGATAATATATGTATTGATTAAATTTTTTACATAATATATCAGTCTCTATGTTCAATATATATTCCCATAAAACACCTAGATTTTCATCTAAATACTCAAAACTGACAGTACTTCGCTCAGATTAGTTTTTCAAATGTAATGAAATAGCATTCAAATTTTAATCAAAATTCAACACAACACTATTTTCTTTACACATGTATCTCTTCCTTTGATTTTTATTATGTATAATTTCTTCAATCCAATGACACCTAATTTTCTTTAATTGATGACATTTTTAATGCCACATTACACTTACATACTTTACTCATATTTATACTCATAATTCTACTATATACATTACCATTCCATATTATAATATTAACTACAGCTATCGTCATTCAGAGACTGAGTATCACATTTAACAAGGAACAAACGACAAAGTAAAATAATTTCCTAAATGCATCTTAAGTTGAACTTTAATTATTCAATAAATTTATTATTTTAATATAAATATTTTGGGAATGGCAATTTATAATCAATTTTGTTAGAAAAATTTACTTTAAGGTAATTTACTTAAAGCATCATTGACATTTGTCCATTCTTATCAAACGAATATACCTACATTATTACGTTAATCATTGTTCTACATATTTTAATAACCAACCTTTTGGATGGTTTTGTTGTTGTTATTATTATTCCTATTATTATTATTATTATTACTATTATTATTATTATTATTACTATTATTATTATTATTATTAAAATTTCATTCCTTTTAATTTACAGACTTACAGTTTTTACTCATAGATTCACACAGTAAATATAAATTTTTAATTGTTTGCTACTAAAATAATTTGAAGATGTAGATTTTTATTTTATTTACTGAAACCAAAACAATAAAAATTATTAGTTTAAGTGTAAAATATTATAATATTTTTTGTCAAATACCTATATTACTTTTTCATAAATTGAATAATGAAATTTTATTATCAAATATCAAATTCAATTTTATTTTAATGTTAATAAAATATGCATTTAAATAATTTTATGTATATCAACATGGGATTTTATTTTGGATTTTTTACATTGGATTTGGTTATATCTTATAGGTACAAATTATTTATAATGGTTTATGACCTATAAGTGTTCCTATAATTATTTATGTATACAACATTTTCTACACATTTTAATTCAAATATCTTGTACTTTATGTAGGTATAATATAATTCAATCAAATGCATTGAAAATAAAATAAATAATTTAAATTAGTGAACTGAAATGAATAATGACATTATAAATAGGTATAAACCTATTAATTAATAATTAAATAATTATTATGTTAAAAAGTTACTAAAATTAAAAATAAATATTATCTTATTTAGAAGTAATAAAATACATTTAGGTAGGTATAGTAAAAAAATGTATGTAATTTTTTTTTCAGAATATGATGAACATATAAATTGTAAGTTTATAATATTTTGTATTATATTATTTGATATTAATTTACAATATGCAAAAAAAAAAAAAAAAAAAAAAAATACGAAATATTTATAAATAATGGCTATTATTCTTGATTGATTAATATTTGCAAGAAATTTTCATGGTTTTTATAATAAATATAATTTATTTCTGTCAAATATAATTTTATTTAAATAAATAAAAACCCAAATCCACAAAAAATTTACTTTTATTTTAAGCAAATACGTATTTCGGTAACAAAGTTGCCATCATCAGTGCAAAACTAACTGAAGTCAATCTGTGTTTTACACTGATGATGGCAACTTTGTTACCGAAATACGTAATTTCTTAAAATAAAAGTAAATTTTTTGTGGATTTAGGTTTTTATTTATTTAAATATATTATCCACAAGTCAATACGTAAACTATAAATATAAAATAAAATATAATTTTAATTTATTCAAAACAATTTATTTAAAGTATAAAGAATTTCTCTTATTATTTCTCTGTTTGTTATCTATTTAGATCATTAAATACTAATTAGTATAATATAGGTTATAGATTATTTAACGAATTTTTTATACATTGTGTTCATTAAACAATAAATATCCAAAAGAAGAGCTGTTGTTGGCGTGTGTTGGATACTGATGTGGAAATAATTGTATTATGTTTATTAATGTTGTATTTTTACTAAAATTGTAATGTAATAATTTTTTTGTTAGTTTCTCTTATGGGATAAGTTTAATTTTCAAAAATTAGAAAAATAATCTAATTAATGCACCAATTAGGTACATCCACATTCATACCGATATTTGTGGTATATATTTGTAAAATTTCGAAATATTATTTCTGATCGAAAAAGCGTTACAGACATAAAATATAAATTTAATAATAAGACACACAAACACAATACACATCACTGTAATACCAATGTACTCTACACGTCTACATTTCACTCAGAATATAAATATAACACTATAAATTTAAAAGATTACAGTAAAAATATAATTTGTATATAATAATTTTATTAGTTATTTCTTATTACTCATAAATTCATCATATTTATTTAATCACTGCATGATTAGGTACACAGTTTATTATATGTATATGAACTTTAATATGATGATCATTATACCTTCATAATATTATATATATTTCTTTCAACTGCTAATTGAAAATATGTTTAAACAATATAATTTATTTGTTTAATTTATATGTGCAGTTAATGTATTGAGTCATTTATTTTATGAATTACCTATACGTTTAATTAAAATGGGTAAATGAATATGAATAAATGGTATTTATGATAGTTATTTCATACAAACCCTAGTTATTACAGACAATTTAAATTTAATTCCTGTTAAGGTGTATTATATATATTTAAATATGAAATTAGCTAGACCAAAAATAAAAAAAAAGAGATGATAATCCTGACGCATGGAATACAGGTGTGCGAATCAGAGAGTTTAATTTTAATTAGAATTTGAATGCAATGATAAACCATTGCATTCGAAAAAACTATTCTGAGGGAAGTTCAGTCAGATTATAATTTTCGTTTGAACTAAAAATATTAACATTAAACAGCCATAAAAAAATTGAGACTAGGGATTTTTCTAATATTTTGGTATGATATATGATAATATGTATACATACTTCAGAAAAATTTTCAAACTTTAATATCAAAAAATGGCAATTTTATCAAACATTATATACATCAAAACGTGAATTTTACGAAATATTCAAAGTCCTATTTTTTATAAAAAAAATTAACAAAAGGGTTCAAAAATTTTACCACATATATATATAATAGCTATGGCTATGTGAACACCCAAACAAATTTTCCAGTCTCTAACTTAAAAATCGATTGAGTTATGGTGAAAAATTGAAATCAAATTCATCGAAAATTCATTTTACGTGAAAAATGCCGATTTTTCGACGTTTTTTCTACAGCTTAGGGTCAATTTTGAGAAATTCGAAAAATGATCTAATTAAAGTACATCCTACATACACTGTCATCCACTTTCCTTCCGGAAACATATGCTATTCGTGATAATCGGAGCATTTTTTCGGGTCGTAAATGTGTTTTCAGACATAAAAAAATAAAAAATAAAATAAAAAAAAAAAGACACACATCATTGTAAAACCAATACATTCATCTTAAAACTCTTTATTTATAAATCTTTTTATGTGTATTTTAAAATATTATTATTATTATTATATTTTATTTGTACACACTTCCTAATGGTGCCATTATGGTAGAATACGGATATTTTTAGAGTACCTAGTTCTATTTCTTCAAAATTTAAATATTGCTAAATTTTCGTGATTTTTGTAGTTTTTTCTGCCGCATTAGTTAAATTTTAAGAAATTTGAATAATTTATTAAATAAAGCACTAACTACATCCAATTTCCTACAGAATCTTTGCTATACGGAAAATCGGATCAATATTATTTGTCGAAATAGTGCCTACAGACATAAAAAGAAAGTCACATATCATTGTAAAATCATTACTTTATTCGCCTTACTCACAATCTAATATTTAATCATATGTTGAAGACATCTTTTTTATTTACTTTTTGTTATATAAATATATAATTGTAATATTCTTGAAATTTTGACGTATGCAATATAATATAAATAATTCTTTATTTAGTGTTATTAAAATTTAGTCAATAAATAAGAAAAAAAAATGACGAAATTTATATCATTTAGATAATAACACAATCAGCCTACTTTCTAGTAAGTATAATAATATCTATACTTTTCTATGAATATTTTAATATATGAGTTTTATATTTGTACATATTTCACTTTTCAATTATCGTTATTATTTGGTTCAAATAATGTGTTTACCTATACAATATAATACACTAATAGATTTATTTATATTTTTGAATTCTAATTATTTAATTCTGTATTTAAATTAATTTTTTTATAATCAAATTAATAATACCTTTTTAAAAATTTTAGGATATACTTATATTGAACTTGATTTTTCCAGTATGTACCTATATTATTATTAAAATATTTACACACTTCTATATTAACAGTTGAGAGTAGTACTATATTGGAAGGAATAAATATTAGTAAGAGTAAGAATAGTGCTAAGAATAAAACACATTGTACCGAAAATACGTAAGCTGTGTATAAAATGATTAAATCAATTGAAAAAAATTAAACAAAAAAAAAAAAGGTTTTAAAAGAAAAAAAAAAAAAAAAAAAAAAAACAAAAAAACATTTATAATTAAAAAAGGTAAAAAAAGCAAAAAAAAAAAATCCATCGTGTTAGAAATTAAATGAAACACATTTTTGTATAAAAATTATTTTTCTGTTATGATTATTAAGGATTATGCCTTCAAATCCGAACCCTATTCATTAATTTTTATCTTTAATTTTCAATTAAAATGTATATAGTTAGTCATTAAATATATTTTATTTTTTTTTTTTATTATAAATTTAACGTATTCAAAGAGAATAAAAATAAATTTAATATGAAATATGATTAATTTCTAAAGAAATAAATGACTAAAATCCTAATTTAAATATATCTGAACAAAAGCTCAATAGTTATTGACAGAAATATTCCTATCCTATGAATATTTGTTATTATGTTATACATATGGGTAAAATTATATTTATATATACTGTAACGTTACACGCCACGTACCTTACAGTACAGGGTGTCGTTCAATGTTTCCTATCAAATCCTATCCAGTTAAGGAGCAGTCGGCTGGCTATTTCCTACTACACTAACCGGCCTTTTGAACCGGGTCGTTAGACCGATATAAAACAAAGGTTTCTTATTTATATTATACAGGTCCTAGAAACTTATGACCTGCGTTCAATATCTAACACGTAATTTAGCAACGAACATAAACTTAATATATTACTATCGAAAACAAATATAATAAATACAAATACACTATCACCTGAGTAACCCTGATCTTGGAGGGTAGTTTATTGTAGATCACAGGTGTAGCGAAGTGCGAGCTTCTATAGTTGAGATGAATAAATTAATATATAAATAAATAAATAATCAAGACGATATCGGTATGTATATTGAAACTCGACTTTGACGGTACGGCTATGGAAACTCGACTAGTTCGGTTCGGCTATGGAAACTCGACTAGTTCGGTTCGGCTATGGAAACTCGACTACTTAACTATATATCGCACTCAGCTCACCGGTGTCTGGCCTAACACGTAAATAATGCTGAGGCGACATAAAATGACGACTCGGGTATAAATGCAACTGTTACAATACGTATTTCTGATTTTTTCTATATTAATATATAGTGCGTATATTATTTAACTAATTCACCTAACTATTTTATTTTGTGGGAATTTAGATTTATAATTTATAATTTATTATTTTATAATTTCAGATAATAATATTTATAAGAATGATTTACGAGATATATTCAGAAGTGAGATAAATTCACATGTTTTAAATTAGTTTATTATTAAATAAATATAATTTTTAATATAATATTCTACATATAATGTATAAGTATATAACTAACACATATAATATCAATATACGAGTAGATACATAATATATTGTTGGATATCAATATAACAATAATTAATAATAATTAAAGATTTGATTTATATTTACTTTGTGTTCTTTGAATGATATGAATGTAACACAAATATAAATTTAATAAAAAACTATTGCCTTTCGAGGAAACATTTTAAATGACCGTTTATTTCAATATACGTACATATATTACAAATATAAATAATATATAAATATACTTGTAACTTGTATATAATATTTATTCATTTTGTGGAAAATAATGTTACCTCACTATTTATTTGATAACTAATGATCGAGTACTAAACTACTAATGTACTATCATTTAATTATGATATTTAAAAAAGAGCTGATACTCCTGTCGCAGGGATACAGGTATGAAAATCATAGTGTTTAAATTATTTAGAATTATTAGAATGCAATGATAAGCCATCGATTTCGAAAAAACGATATTGAGCGAAGTTCAGACAGTTAATGTAGGAATATTGATTAAAATATTGACATTTATTATTAAATATAAAATATACAAAATTTTATCACATATATAGAGATCGTATAGGTACACATACGACATACATATAGTACATAAATGAACACCCTATAAAATATTCAAATGTCCAAATTCAATATAAATATTCATAAAATCCCTTGTCACCTAAATGTCCATATCTGATAGAACTTCGCTCAAAATACTTTTTTGGAATGCGATGGTTTATCATTGCACCCAAATTCTAATTAAAATTAAACACTATGATTTGCAGATCTGTATCCCTGAGGCAGGAGCATCAGCTCTTCATTTTTATATTTTAAACAGCTATAAAAAAAAAAAAAAAATCGTAATTATAATGATTCACAATTAATTGGAACTAAGTAAAATAAAATGTACTCGTATATAAACTACAAAAAATTTTCATAATTTTAAAAAAAAATTTGTTAATTTTAAAGACCATTAAGGTAAAATATTGTAATATAGTAAGAAAAATCCATATAAATACTTTAATATTGATTTTACTTAAATTTCAACTTTAAATACCTATAAAATATAATTGAGTTTTAAGATATTCCTAATATTTTGGAAATACGTTAAGATTTATAGCAATATGCTATATGCATCAATAAAATTTTCAATAAATTTCCAAATTTTTTTGTTTTTTATATTCATTTTTATTGTAAAAATATTGAGAAATAATAAGAAGAATATGCTTATGGATTCTAAGATTTTTATTTAAACTAAAAATATCAATTTTAAACAACTACCTACAAAAAAAAAAAAAAAAAAAAATAAAGACTTGGAATTTTTTAGTATTTTAATATCGTGTTAGGTTATATTATGTAAGTATACTTCAGTAAAATTTTCAGACCTCAATGCCCAAAAACTCCAATTTTATCAATCATTATATATGTTACCGGTAGAGTACGAAAATTGGGTAATCTACACATTACCCGGGTAATGTGAACACTACCCATGCCTATTGGATGAAGTAAAAATATTATTTGTAAAACTTTATTTTGTATATTATACGGGTAATTTATACATTGTCTACCATTGAGTGGATAAAGTATTTCAATAAAAATAAAATACGATTAAATATTAATGGTAGATATAATTTAATGAAAATTGAAAACGTTATAAAACGTGTTCATTGTGCACTAATATACATTGTATAATTTTAAACATCAGTAGTACTGTGCTATCGGGTTTCTTGTTCACTTGTTCTTCTTAAAGTTGTATTATTTATTTTATTAAAATGTGTTCTCAAAAAGATAAAGTAAAGCCAGTAAAGGTGATCCACAGAATGTACTTTTTACGATTGTGTCTTTTAGCGATAATCAATGCTATGAACTCGGAAAAAAAATGGCACTCTTCTTCAACTTTAATCAAGAAATCAATTTTCGGTATGTTCTGAACCATTAATAGATATTTTAGAAGTATCAGCTACAAAAATCATTGCGTGAATAGCCAATGCACAATCTCTTTCCGGTGGTCAAGGTTTTAAAAAATGTCTGTGTAAAAGTGCATGTTTATCAACTCCAAATGCCACCCGAATTTCAACTGTTCCAATAAATAACTTTATTTATTTAATTTTTCTAATTTTTTTATATATAAAATAATAACTTAATAATATCATAAATAGGTACTTAATAAATAATTTTTTTCAGATTATAATTATTTAGTTTTTTTCTGCTTCATACCTACTTTATCCACGGCACACTGGATAATGTGTACATTATCTGGATATTGTATACATTGTATGTATTTAAGGTGGATAAGGTGTACAATACCCATTTTTGTACTCTACCCGTAACATATACATACATAAAAACGAGAATTTTACGAAATATTCAAAGTCCTATATTTTGTAAAAAAATTAACGTAACGTTTCCAAAATTTTATCATAAATTTTATAACATATACCTATATATTACTTATGTGAACATCCAATAAAATTTACAAGTCTCTAACTTCGAAATTGCCTAAGTAATCGACTTATTGTGAAATATTGAATTCGAATTCGATGAACTTTCAGTTTTCGTGAAAAATGCTGTATTTCGTATTTGGTCATTTTTTCTATCGCATTACGCATAGGGTCAATTTTGAGAAAAATATAAATATAATTTATTTTAAAAAAAAAATTACCTAATTAAAGTACCACTACACCCACATTTTAACCGGATACGCTATTCGTGAGAATTGGAGCATTATTTCGTGTAGTAAAAATGTCTTCAGACATAAAAAAATAAAAAACACACATCATTGTAAAACCAATACATTCTTCGCTTCTCTTAGAATATAAAATCACAGTATATAACAAAATAAAATAAAATGACAATACAAGAATATTGTTGTATGTATTATAATTCATATTTGGATGTATAACAGTAGGTAAATCATAATATTCCAAGAAATGAAACTGAGCAATGTTTAATTACATACGTATTTTAATAATAAACTAGATACTAGATAATGTACCTATATTTAAATTTAAAAATCATGTATGAAGAAATAATTCCAATATTCTATTACATCACCTGTGTAAAATATATGTATAAATCCTTAATACAATTTTCAATTATTATTTATATTCCATAATTCTATATAATCCAAAATTAAAGAGTTTTTAAAATCTGTTACTGTCGATTTGAAAAATATTTTAAAGAATATGTTATTTAATATATATCAAATTTCAAGTTTATAGTGTAACTTTAGATGTGATAAACTTACAACATTATAGTAATAGTTTATAGACATATATTAAATTAATTATTAATTAATATTAATTAAATATTTACGAATTTACGAAATTATTTCCACTTTTCAATACATTTTTCTATCCTGTAGAAAAAGTTTTGAATTACTATAAATTTGGCTTAAAAATACTAACTAAATAAAATTATGTATCTACATCATAACCTACGTCATTTGTTGTAAGTAATCTTACCATTATGTATTTATGACCAAGTGGTATCAACATTTAAACCAATACATTCTTTCTTTTAGTTGTAAAGAATCTAATATTAAATGAAAATTAATTTTATATATCTGTATCAAAAATATGGAATCTTTAATTTTATTTATATGGAATTATAGTAGGTAGTGTGGTAATAATTTATATAAAAGATATAAAATTTGTTATAATAATGTTGCATTAGTAATATTTATGTACATATATTCCAGATTTTGCAATTTTGAATAATGG
The DNA here is from genome assembly GCA_021307375.1 of Tetraneura akinire. Lineage (NCBI taxonomy): Eukaryota > Metazoa > Arthropoda > Insecta > Hemiptera > Aphididae > Tetraneura > Tetraneura akinire. The sequence goes on from JAIUCT010000090.1 coordinate 152,398, forward strand.
TGAATGTAAGTAATTTTAGAATAATAATATAAACGCAATATGGTGACTAAATATGTTAAATAAATGCTAAAATATTAAAATTTATCATATACGGTATGTGTTAATATTTTCTTTTTACTCTTAATAAAGTTTTATTTTAGTTTCAATACTTCCATGTTTTTATTGATATTTTGCTTTTATAATTCATTTAAATATTGTTTGTGAGAATATAAATTCGATGATGATTGAATTTATAAAAACATTAATTCAATCTCAATGTAGCTATTAAATTAGAGTATCATATACGGGTACATTTATAGAATTATATTTGTTAAATAAAATATAAGTAGGTATAGTATAATATTTTGCATTTAGTTTGACATCCGATGATTATACTTGTATATTTATTTTATTTTAATAATGTACTATTAATAAATAAATAAAAACCCAAGTCCACAAAAAATGTACTTTATTATTTTAGTAAATACGTATTTCGACAACGATGTTATCATCTTTTTACTAAACACAGACTGATCAGTTTTATTTATTTATTAATATATAATATCCACAAGAACACTTCTTATAAAATTAAAAATATACAATTTTTTAAAATATTTATAGATTATCAAGAATTCAAATGGGAATCATTAGATTTCCACTCATTAAAACTAAGTCATCTCCTCTATAAACCCGGTAGTTCAACTGGATATATTGAAGATTCATTCTCATTCGAACAAAGAATGAATATAGTGATATTTCTCCGTTTAGTTTCACAAGATTTACAACATACCCTAGCTGGTTTAATGGATATAACTAGTGGTAAATATTATTTATGAAATCACCGAAATTCAATTCAATTTTTGATACCGCTTAAACCTTAAAGCGTATGACATATACAAGTATATTTTCAATGCTATTTGGTTAAATGGTTCTCTTTATATCTAAAGACTAAAAAGGAGAATTTATATTAACTAAATTAATATATACCTACTGACTATATATTAACTGGATGCAATACCTATTGTATATTAAGGTAGTTGTATTATTGATTAATAATACGTAATATTGAATACAAAATTGCAATTAAATCCTTACTGGATATAAGAAAATATCTTTTTATTTTTTATACTGGCATTCTATTTTGGTTTTAACTTTTTTTTTATTTGAAACTTTAGATTAAATTATAAATTACTAGGTACTAAGAAATCTTATTTTTTAAACTTTGTTTCAGGGCCGGTTTTACAGACTACAATAAGGAACACATATTATGAAGTATTTATAGCAGCGGCCCCCACTACGAATTCTGCGAGCGGCATGTGACCCTTTAGCAACTTTTTGTACGGCCCGCACTAAAATTAAATTGTTCATTCTAAAATCCAAAATTCTATAAACAGTAAATAAAATGAACGCCGCTTATTATCTTATTATTTTTATTTATTTTATCTTTCTATTTTAAACTTGTATTAAATTACCAGTTGGGCAGAAACTGTAATTTTTTTAACATTATAAAAATTATAACATATAATTATAAACTCCAAGAAAACATTTGTCTCATTCATGTAATTTTTCATACAATAACCTTTCCTTATAATATATAAGTAATTTTTATATTTTTAATAATTATCATTAAAAATGTATGCGGCCCGCAAATAATATTCAAAAATTACGTTAGGCCCATTCTACAATCCTAGCGAGGAAATGAGGAACGTTGATTTATAGCATCATTGGCAATACAATCTCCTTAAAATGATTGATATTAATGAAGATTTTAATTACGACTTAAAGATATTTAAATTATTAATATAAAATATATAACTATACTATACTATAGATATTTATTATTATAACATGAAAAAATTATCTGATGATTAATTTGTAATTATAAAATCTAAAAGCACTATTGAAATATTATTATTCACGTAGTATTATTATCATAATAATAAATGATTACAATGTTATACTTATACTTGTAAGTTAATTTAATTAATTGTATTGTCATTTGTTGTGAAATTACAAATCAAACAATACATAAAATAATTACAACTAATACACACTCAATTAACACAGAACCATAAAAAGTACCCTAATTGTCAGAGCCGTTCTTCCGCCTAGGCAACCTAGGCAGCTGCCTAGGGGCTCTTGTCTTTTTAGGGGCCTTTTTCAGCTCTTAAAAGAATTAAAAATTATTTTAGATCTAATATAGAAGATAAGAGACTTAATTGCTAATTAACTTTTTAGTTGCTGCCTTGGGGCCCTGAACTCTTAAGTTCGGTCCTGCTAATTGTCATAAAAACAAATAACTATGTAATTGATATTTTAGCCAGGATCATATCAAAAAATTTAACAGCACTTGGAATTCACCCTTATGAATGGTACCCAAATAAGCCGACTAATCAGGCAACAAAGAAAGCGTATTTTAACTGACTTTAGGAAGTTCAATAATATTACAATAGAAAATTCATTTCATCTATTCCTCTTCCGAATTAGGTAAGTTTTAGATTCTGAGCGAAGCGAAGAATGTATTGGTTTTACAATGATGTGTGATTTTTTTTTGTTTTTTTTTTTTTTTTATTCTGTAAACATTTTTACTACCCGAAATAATGCTCCGATTATCACGAATAGGGTATGTTTCCGGTAGCAAAGTGGATCTAGTTGGTACTTTATTTAGGTCATTTTTCGAATTTCTCAAAATTGACCCTAAGCGGTAGAAAAAACTTCAAAAAAATTACGAAAAAACGGCATTTTTCACGAAAAATGAAATTTTGACGAATTCGATTTCTATATTTCTCGATAACTCGGGCAATTTTTAAGATAGAGACTTGAAAATTTTTTTGGGTGTTCACATAGCTACTATATATATGTGGTATAATTTTGGAACCGTTATGTTAATTTTTCTACAAAATATTGGACTTTGAATATTTCGTAAAATTCTCGTTTTTACGTATATAATGTTTGATAAAATTGGTAATTTTGGGTATTTAGGTCTGAAAATTTTACTGAAGTATACTTACATATTAAATAACATCATACTAAAATATTAGAAAAATCCCTAATCTCAATTTTTTTTTATAGCTGTTTTAAGTTGATATTTTTAGTAAAACGAAAATCTTAGAATCCATACGTATAAATAAATATTCTGAAAACACTTTTACTACCCGAAATAATGCTTAGATTTTCACGAATAGCGAGTTTCAGATGTAAAATTGGATGTAGATGGTACTTTATTTAGGTCTTTTTTCGAATTTCTCAAAATTGACTATAAGCGGTAGAAAAAACTTCGAAAAAATGACGAAAAAACGGCATTTTTCACGAAAAATGAAATTTTGACGAATTCAATTTCTATATTTCTTGATAACTCGGGCAATTTTTAAGATAGAGACTTGAAAATTTTTTTGGGTGCTCACATAGCTATTATATATATGTAGTAAAATTTTGGAACCGTTACATTAATTTTTCTACAAAATATTGTACTTTGAATATTTCGTAAAATTCTCGTTTTTAGGTATATAATGTTTGATAAAATTGGCAATTTTTGGTATTAGGGTCTGAAAATTTTACTGAAGTATACTTACATATTACATAACATCATACTAAAATATCAACTAAACTAAAAAGTTCAAACGAAAATTATAATCTGACTGAACTTCGCTCAGAATCGTTTTTAGGAATGCAATGGTTTATCATTGCATTCAAATTCTAATTAAAATTAAACGCTATGATTCGCACACCTGTATCCTGTGCGGCAGGAGTATCAGCTCTTTTATTTTTCAATTTTAGATTTAGTTTCCATCAAATTAAGTTAGATCTTCAAGACGACCCTAAAAGCTGAAACTTATTTTAGTTCGGGAAATTAATATTACCAATTCACTCATTTACATATTAGAAAAAAAGAAGCCTCAACAGCACATACATACAACATACATCATCTAATTAACAATGTATTTACTTCCTTATGGGGTTTAAGTGTTTTGCTTATATGGATTACATAGTCAGTTACGGTAGATCATTGATTTTAAATCATAATAATAAATTAAAAGATATATTTATTGCGTTACACAAACTTAAACTGAGTAATTATAAATTTTTATATAATAATAATAATAATAATAATAATAAAATTCCAAAAATTTAGTTTTTCTATTAATTTTTATATTGATTGTATTGAAAAATAATAAGAAGAATATTCATATGGATTCTATTATTTTCGTTTAAACTAGAAATATCAACTTTAAACTGCTATAAAAAAAAAAATTGAAACCTGGGATTTTTCTAATATTTTGATACCATATATTAAGTAATATGTATGTATAATTAAGTAAAATTTTCAGACCTTATTGCCCAAAATTGCCAATTTTATTAAACATTATATATACATAAAAAGAGCTGATACTCGTGCCGAATAGGATACAGGTGTGCGAATCATAGCGTTTAATTTTAATTAGAATTTGAATACAATGATCAACCATTGCATTCGAAAAAACGATTCTGAACGAAGTTCAGTCATATTAAAATTTTTGTTTGATCTAAAAATATCAACTTAAAACAGCTATAAAAAAAAATTGAGACTAGAGATTATTCTAATATTTTGATATTATGTTAAGTCATATGTAAGTATACTTCAGTAAAATTTTCAGACCTTAATCATTAAAATTGCCAATTTTATCAAACATTATATATGTAAAAACGAGAATTTTACGAAATATTCATAGTCCTATAATTTATAAAAAAATTAACGTAACGGTTCCAGAATTTTACCACATTTATATAATAGCTATGTGAACACACAAAAAACCTAATCGCTTAGGGACAATTTTGAGAAATTCGAAAAATGACCTTAATAAAGTACCAACTACGGGCGGTAGTAAATTCCGCTCAAAAAAGGTAAATTTGGTCCCTAAATATTTTCAGTCAAAAAATGGTACATGTAAATTCCGCCCGTAAAAATATCCAGGTCAAAAAAGGTACATGTAAATTCCGCCCCGGTTAAATAAATTTAATTGCGGTTGCGGTTGCGGTTGATACGCTGCGGTTTGTGAAAGGTAGGTACGATTTCCTCTTTGCGGCTTGCCGCTAGGATTAATCGCTGCGACAAGGTGGGTGTTGTTATGGTCGGCACGTTGCGGTTTCAAGTACATGTTCCTAGACGGGTAAGACGTACTCAAGACTCAACGGTTTCCATAATTATAATAATAATGTTTAATAACGACATAATTATAAATAAATAAACATGTATATCAGTCATCAGTAATATTAATATAAAATTATTTAAAATATGAAAAAAACAATTTAATTTAACAAATTTATAAATAAATAAACATATATATCAGTCATCAGTAATATTAATATAAAATTATTTAAAATATGAAAAAAACAATAATAATAATGTGTTTTAATAAAAAAAATATATTATATACTTATCAGTTATCAGTAATTTATAATGTTTAAAAATTATTTAAAATATGAAAAAAACATAAACTCATCAGTCAATTAAAAAAAATATATATCTTATATACTTATCAATGATTTATATGAATACGAGTATACTACGCATGCAAGTTGGATTGCGGCAAAAACTGCACGTGTGCATCGGGCCTAATATAATATAACATTTACACAATGCACATTCGGATGCGGTAAAACCGCAGCGTTTTTAATCGGGCGGAATATACATGTACCTTTTTTGACCTGGGGGCCTATTCTTAAAATCGTACGAACGGGATCCGTATACGGAAAC
>JAIUCT010000090.1:193110-226787 GCA_021307375.1 Tetraneura akinire
AAAAAAAAAAAAAAAAATCAATCGCATCAATCGAATATATTGTAATAGGTATGAAAAGAAAGTGCGTGAAAACATAAAATGGCGATCAAACGGACGAATGCTTATGTTGAAATACTAATACTCGTTTGTGCTAAAATTTATACGAAGATAATATAAAATATGGATTTATATAAACGCACTTTTGTTTTGAACATCATCTCCGATGGTGGCTTCGGTGACGGCTGCGGCGAAGATAATATACGACCAACACAGGATTGACATCATTTCAAAGAATTAAAAACTATTCTTTACGTTACTATGTGAAGACAATGAAAGAAATTTACGTTATAAACAACGCACAGTTGTGTATTTAATAAAACGTATTTGTTTGATGATGGAACATGGATACAACATTGAACATACAACAATGGTTAGGTTAAGTATATACCGCGAAGTAGTTGACAAAGACAATTTGACACTATAGTGGTTAGTGGATGAGAGAGACAGAGAGATAAACTTCGAAAATGTTTTTCATGGATACAAAAATAAAGAAAAATGACTAATTCCATGATTTTGGGTTTAGGCTTGGGGGGCATAATAAGATATATCTTAGTTCATGGCATAAAAATATTTTGTCATGGTTCATGGCATAAACCACGGTCTTAAGCGGGTCACACGCTACGGTTTTAACCATAGAATTAAGATAAGATGGTTTAAATATTTTTCGTCGTTTAAACGACGATATTTTTCGATATTTAAAACGTAAAATTTTATTACACATATAGTACATAAATAAACACCCTATATAATTTTCTAGTCTCTAACTTCAAAATTGCCCGAGTTATCGTAAGTTATTGAAATTAAATTTGTCGAAATTTCAGTTTTCTTGAAAAATGCCGATTTTTCGTCATTTCTTCTACCACATAGGGTCAAACTACCTAAATAAAGCAGGGCTTGAAACCGAAAGCAATAATTTCGGTTTTGATTAAGTTTTGGATTATCGATTATCAAATTTATTGTTTTCGATTACAATTTTGAAAATTGATTTTTCAATAATTGGATTTTAATTACAATTTTGATTATCGATTTTTCTAATTTTTCGGTTTTAATTTTAATTTGAGATTATCAAGTTTTCGGTTTTCAATTTTGTTTTTTGATTATTTAAATTCTTATTTAAGGGGAACAGAAGCGGCTATCTAATAAGGGGTTACATTTTGCAATTTATACACACGGTTTGAATGAAATAGTACAGAATAGATGAAGCAATATCTCAATATTCGTAAAAATATTCAATTGAAATTTTTTCGTAGATTTCTCTTTTCAAGATAACTGTTTGATTGATTTTAATAATTTTTTTTTTTTTATTAGAAAAATGAGAAAATTCTCCAAAGCTTACTCACGTAGCTCGATTTTCATTTCTTTGTGTATTTTATTTAAAATAATTGAATTGCAAAATGTTAATTTTTTTAAAAAAAAATTAGTAACTAGCCACCTTAGAGAATGCATTCCTCTATCTAGAAAAAAAAAAAAAAAATCAAAATCCATCCAGTGTACATATAGGTACCGCGTAAATAGTAATCGCGTTTTAGTGTTATTAACATAGGAAGAAAAATCGCTTCTGCTCCCCTTAATGAAATAATCAATTTTTAGTTCGATTATCAATTTTATTACTTATTAATATGGAAAAGGTTATAATATTGTTATTATCAAATATTACAATTTGCAACTTTCAAAATAAAAAATGTCACATACTGCAGAAGGAGGAATTGCCTCCATTGCTCCTTCAGTCCATCCATAGATAGTGATGGATGCCAGCCAACGAGAACTACGGTGAAAATGTCATTAACCAAAATTTTATTATATTTATTTATAAATTATACATATTATAATTTTTATTTGACGAATTTTTAAATTTTCGATTCACTTCCAAATAGTGAATATTGAAGTCTTAACGATACTTATAGTATTTAATATTTAAATGAACAAAGTTACATTGAGAAAAAAAAAATAATAGTAATAATACTGATAAAAACTCCCCTAATAGTCAATGCATTGTCACAGACCATCATTGCCAAGGCATCAAGTGTTATATATAAATAGTCTGATGTCATTGGAAAAAATTGTATTTCATTGGTAATTACTAATTAATTATTACTATAACATTAATATATATTATTTCATTTTCTTCTAATTTAATTTTAGTTTATATAATGAATTTCTGTTATATTTTAGAATAATGATAATAACATATTATACTGTAAGAATTTATCTTTCTGAAGTAAACACCACATATTATATTTAATTTTTTAAATGTACACCACTGTATGTCTGTATGAAATTAATAAAACTATATAAAGAGTTATTATGTTATAATGATGAAAGCTGTATAATAATACTACATGCATAATTTATTTATAATAATTATGTATATTATTATTAATTATAGAAATACAATATCATATAAATAATACTAGTATGCACAAAAAATAAAAAAATAAAAATTATAATATAATGCACTTATATTAGATTATAATTAATTAAATGCATAAAAATCTACAATATTGTTAGTTACAAAATCCAATACATCATGATAATAATCATAATATTAATATTAATTTTAAAGTTCATAATATAACATCATAAAAAAAATATGTATACTTTAAGTAGACATTAATTAAATCATTAAATGTATGCATTATTAATACAAATAGTTTTTAAAATTAAACAAACTATTTATTATTATTTTTATATTTAACATTTTTTCTTTTACAAAACATCAGTATAAAAATATATATAAATTGATTTATTACTATTAAATACTATGTAGAAATGTTATAATTGCAATTTTATTAGAAACCTGAAAACAAAAACATTTAAATTCAATATTATCTAATGTTATATTAAAAGGTTCAGATATATTTGTAGTACTATAAAATAACAACCAATATTAGTTGACATTAAAGGAGTGTTATATATAGGTTCACACAAATAAAACGCACAAACTTCTAATGATATATTACCATTCAAATACTTTATTATTTTTGTTACTTTAACAATTTGTCCTGTGCTCAGAAGAAAAAAATTATGTTTTAAATTTCTTTTTTAATTTATAGTACAGTTTTCCAAAATTAGTTCATTATAAAGTGTGACTGAAATATCAAAATAAAACATATCGACAATTTCCTGTTTTAAAATAGGATAAGTTATATAAAAAAAATCAAAGTCATTGTACGTGTATTCTATAATTCTATTGTATATATCTTTTAAATAATGTATTTTTCAACGAAGTTTATTGAATTGTAAATAATTTTCATATTTAAATGCACTAAATAAATTTAGATTACCGTGAATTTTACAAATTTAGCTAAATGTATGAGACTATGTACAAGTACATTATATGAAACATATTCATCTCTGTATAAATATGGGTAAAGTTTATACATGTTTTGTCAGATATCAACAATCTTATTGCAGAATGTAATAATAAAAAGTGAAATAATAAAGTAAAAAAGATCGAAATTCTGTGACCTGCAATATTCAAAATAATCCAAAGGTCTAGTAAATCTACTAAAAATCTACTAAATTCTGATGGAATGAAACTTGTTAACTTTTTAATCTCTAAATTAATGTTTTCTAAATATGTTTTATGTAATCTAACCGGTTTAGCACCTTTAACCCAAAAACATATAAGACGCTTGAAGTTATTCATAGAGATTTTGGTAGAGACAGTAATATTATTATTTGAAGTAGAAGACTCACCAAAATGTCTATCAATTGAAGGTATTACTGACTACTGTTGTTATTTATGATGTATTCTGAATAATACTATTTATATGTCTGAACCATTCCTTAACAAAATTTTTAAATATAACTTTCGTACTATCAGTAAAAACAGTTTTGATATACTCGTATCTAGAAGTTTAATAAAATTGCAAATAATATATTAACTCGCCATTATATTATTAGAAAAAATATACCACTCATAATATGTATAATTTTTGGTTTTTGAAGAGAAAAATGAGATCACCATTGAACTATATAGGTATATACCTACTCTATTCAGAATAACCTTGCACTACTTCTGGTCTGGTTCGCGCATGTCTGTTGCGACGGTGAGCGCTGATGTCAGGCTTGTTGCCGTCGTAGACGCATCGCAGCTGGTGTATACGTATATAGAAGACACGATTTAAGATATCTTAAATCGTGATAGAAGAGGCCAAGAGGGCCGTTGCCCAAAACAATTTCAAATTCCATATATCGTTTATCGATATGCTCAAATTATCCATATCGATATCGATTTTTTTTATCGAATTTGAAATATCAATATATCAGAAAAATATCTATCTGTATTAAATATTATAATATTATAATATAAAATAAATTTATATTATTATTATATAAAATAATAATATTATTATGATTTGTTGCTGGTTATTTATTTGGCAACATTCTTCGTTTTTTTTTTTTTAGGTACAATATATAATTATATCAGAGATCACCATTGAGTTTGTATTGATTATACCTAGAAACCATATACTAGAAATATATACCAGAATACATCATATTTGAAATAGTGTTTATTATAAAACATTATAAAAACACAACATTTTGATTTAAATCTATGTATAAACTAGTAAACAATATATTTTGATTGGCTAAAAATGTAAGAAATCGGTCTAAATGTTAATAATTTTAAAATTGTATTTTTTATAATTTATATTTTACACTTGTGTTGTTCTTATGGAATGAACCGTGATAACAGTTTGTTTTGAACCACGGTTGTAGTATCTACAACCGTGTTTTGAACCGTTCTCCTTATCAACCGTAAATGGGACGTTACACTATTTACGTCTATCTCTATAGTTGAATTGGACAATGTACGTTTACGACTTGATTGTTCCTTGTATTTTTTTCCTTTTCTTTGCACTTCAAATTCTCTAATTAACTCTTCACAATCAAGGTTTTCTTCTGGTTCCCATGTATTTTCTTCATCTGAATAGCCCTTCCACTTTAAAAAATATTCCACCTTGCCTTTAATCGTACGCTTATTTAATATTTGTTCAACAGAATACTCTTCTTCTTGTTCTTCCGGTTCAGAATTATTACCTACGGCAGAGGTTTCATCAACTGAATATTCTTTCATTCTGAAAAAATTATAATTATTAGGTAAGTATGTATTTTAAGTGCCTATTACATAATATTAGTTATACCTACATTCTATTAGTTATGTATTGTAAATTACCAAAGACATAGTTTAAGGATTTTAACAATCCGTTTCATTAAATTAAAACACTAATAACATTTTTCAAGAAATTTATATTTCAAATGAATACAAAATAATAAAATTTTTAAATTTACATTAAACATAATTTAAAGTTCATTATTACAAATATATAATGTTATGATTCAAAATGTTAGTAATAAAAATAATAGTTAAAAAGAAGAGCAGATACTGCTGTGGAAAGGATACAGGTGTAAAGTGGTTAGTGTTGAATTTTGATTAAAATTTGAATGTAATGATAAATCATTGCTTTCGACAAAACGATTCTGAGCAAAGCTCAGTAAAATATAGGTATTAATGAAAAGTTACATTTTTATTAAAAATTTAAAACGCATAGGTATATGTACATTTAGATTTCAACGTAGGAGTTCTAAAAAGTTATCACATATATTATGTACCTACATATATGAACACCCAATAAAATTTTCAAATCAAAACACCTATATAAAAAAATTGTAACATTTCTAATTGGAAATTAATTGAAATTTTTCTAATAGGTAATGACTAATAAGTTAACCATTATGTAAGTTAGTAGTACCTCTGCTTCAATTTAATTTTTTTCAATAGTTTTGTATTTTATATATATCATTATACAAATATTGAGAAATAAGTAGAATCCTTATATGGATTCTTAGATTTTCGATAACACTACAAATATCAACTTTAAACAGCTACAAGAAAAGTTGAGACTTGGAGGTTTTCTAATATTTTGATAACACGCTAAGCAATATTATGTTGAATAGAACTCTAATAAAATTTTCAGACTTTCAAAATTGCCCATTTTATCAAACATTCTTTGGATAAAAATGAGAATTTTAGTAAATCTTCTATATTTTTTTCAAAATTAACATTACCGTTCCAAAATTTGATCATGTAGGTATTTATATATATAATATAATATCTATGTAAACATCCAATAAACATTTTAAGATCATTATTACCTGAAATATAATATATTTAAATTTATTTTGTAAAAATTTCAGTTTTCGTGAAAAATGCAGTGTTTTGTCATCATCATGTTTTTTGTCAAAAAATTTTTTAATTTCGATTTAAATCGATTCATTTTGGTCGATTTTTAAATCGATCGATTTTTTAATTTCGAATCGATTCACTGACGTGAATGGTGAATCGCCCATCCCTACACACTACACTAGAGCGGGCACACAAGCGTCGATATTGATATGACATCCGTAAAAAAATTGTTACCATTGATTTTGTATCTTTTCTAGTATCTACTTTAAACATCATGAAAAAATCGTGATAAGTAAAACAAATATTAATAATTAATACCTAATATTATTCTTTGCTAATCGTTTTAGTTAAATTATATTAAGATTTTTTGTTTGTTATTATTTAAACTACCTATGTGAATATCAATGTTTTAAAATTCTTGTTTTTTTATACGCAAATAAATATTAATGACTCGATGATATTGACTTGTTTGCACTCTTAGCTAACCTAACTAATGGTAAGAAAAAATACAATTTATATGTACACAGACGTTTCTTAACTAAAATATAAAATGCATTTTCGTTTTATTAACCTAAAAGATATCGAAGTTAAGTTTTAGTAAGCAATTTCATTTTACTTATATGACAATATTTTATTTTGGATATTTTTTCATTAGTTCACCGACTAATATTTTGTAAGCAAGGATAATATTTTAAATTGGATGTGTTTATCTGTATTCTGCAGATGTGAATCAATTATTTTAATATCATTATTGTAAATGTAAATTATCAAACAAAATACTTCTGTTATCTTTTTATTAATGTCCAAAATAATATTAAAATATAATTTATTATTTTTAGGAAAATCACATGAATGTTAAACTTACAACCAGTGCACTTAATGCTGCAAAAAATAAAAGAATATTTATAAACAAATATGAAAGATTTAAAATTATATGATCGTGTACAAGATAATTTCAAAAATGTGAGTTGTGGATTACTATTAAATTTTTAAGAACATAGATATTAGATTTAATATAACATACTAAATATAGGGTTTTTAAATTATCGTTTTTAAATAATAATAAAAATATCAAAATATAGGTATTGTTATTTATTTAATATTAATTATTGATATTTTATTTATAATTTATCTTTTTAATATTTTAATACATTTTTACAAAATTAAACATTAACAGTAATTCATGTAGGATGTAGCATACATAAGGAATGTAATATTCATTGTGGTATAATGATCTATAAATTTAAAGTAATATATATATATATATTACTTACAAAAACAAATTATATTAATGTTTAATATTTAAAATTGTATTATATTATTTTTTTCTATATATATGTATATATATATATTAGTTAAACAATTAATAATTAATGAGGACTTTTGTTTTTACAATTTCTAACATGTTGAATGGACTGTATGAATGGTAATCTCTTATAAATATCTATCTATACATATTAAAAGTGTTGGTATAGGACATTGGTAAAAGACATAATAATTATTTCATGAACACTAAATAATTATAGAACACCAACTATATTTAATATACTTTATATTTATTTATTAATAAATTATATGCTAACAATTAGGTATTTTAATCAATTTAATTAATTATATCATAAAATCATAAAATAAGAATATTTAACCAAAATTTATTAGTTGTACTTAGTCTTCAAATGTTAAGTGTTATCTTATTTTTAATTTATATACCTATGAAATAATGTAACTTCAATTTAATTCAATGGTTTTTAGTAAAGATTATATTTACTTGTACTTTTATTAATTAAATTTAATAATCAATACCATATCAGTTACTTTACGCTAAATTTTAAATATTACCTAATTGTTCAATTTTACATAAAATTATCAGAATTTCAAATTTTATATTTAGTTAAGAATATTTATAATTTTTAAACATTATTTCATATTACAGAATGAGCTATTTATACGTATTACAGAAATGTTGGCAATAAAATTGAAAAAATATGTAATTTTCATTTTTTTTTTGTAACAGAATATTGTGATAATATTATCTAATTTATTTAAATATTATATATATTTTTTTGTACGAGGGGCAATCAAAAAGTAAGTTGCATTCTCCCAGCACGGTGTTCATCGTTGATACCCGTTTGGCCATTTTTAAACATATTGCACCATAAACTTCACACACCTCATGTATTTGTACAAAGTTTCAACAAAAAATATTCACCATGACAAAAAATATGGGAAAATGCAACTTACTTTTTGATTGCCCCTCGTATATTAACCAAAAGTCAATGATCAGTTGGTATGTTATAATATATTATGATATTGTTATATTTCTATTTATAGTGCATTTTCTAAACAGTAATTACATTAAATCTAGTTTAAGAAATTGTAAACTATTTTAAATATTGAAATATAAAATATATAATAAGTATATTTGTTTTCGTTACAGGCTAGAAGTTTTATTGAAAAAATAATTAAAACTACTGGAATCGTTTATGATGATCAGTTTTCAAATCATTTATGCATTTGGGATTCAAACTACCCAGATATTCTACAGCGATATGAATCAATTATAAAAAGGTAAACTTTTTTTGAAACTGGTTTGAGAATATTATACTTATAATATTTCTATTTTCATTAATAATTATGGTTTTAATTTAATTTTTTTGTAACAGGTGTAATGAGTTAGGATTGATTGAAAGATGCACGAGAATACAATCACGTAATGCTACTAATGATGAATTATTAATGAAACATACACCAGAAATTATAAAAATTTTAAAAGCTATCATCTAAATATAATGCCATTTACTTTCATCCAGTATGTATATTTCAAATAAGCCATAAATACAAATATTTGAATATAATATTCATTTTCTCTCTTTAGGTTTTGCAGTCAATCCGATTGATATTGTATTCCTACAACTCTTCTCCATTCCACTGTATCTTCTATTTTCCTTTTAATATCTACGTATATTAGGCCCAGTTCTCTACATGTTTGAGATATGAAATTTGTTCTAGGTCATCTTCTTCCTTTTTTCCCTGGTATAGTTCCTTCAAGGACTACTTGTATAGGACTATCAGGTCTCAGAGTATGTCCTAGCCATTGTAGTTTTCTCGTTTATATGATATTTATCATTGTTCTCTGTTCCTTTACTTATCTGTAGTACTTGCTCATTTGTTATTCTATCTACACAGTTTTGATATTTTGACCAGATTTCAAACAAAGCTTTTATCAATTCCTCTTCGTTTTTATTGAATGTCCATGTCTCTGCTGTGTATAATGCTATAGGCCATATTATGTATGTCTTCAGTATCCTTTTTCTAAGTGTAATGTTTATTTTATTTGAACATAGGCATAGGCGCAACTAGAGCCTAAATATTGGGGGTGCTAAAATTATGTAACAAAAAAAAAACCACCAAATGCTATTTCCCAATTATTTATGAATCACTATAACAATTCTAAAATTAAACATATTTTATTATCCTAATAAGTAGACATTTACATTTTATATTTTTTCTAGGTTTCATGCAGTATTATCAATTTATAATATTCATAGATTACAATATTATAAGACATTTGAACAAAATAGTTCTAAATAAAACTTTAAAACTTAAAATTGACAGTATTTTAATGTAATTATTATAGTTAGACCTAAAGAAAACAAGGGGTGCTAAAGACCCTCTTGCGCCCTCCTAGTTGCGCCACTGATTATAGGATTTGTTTTGTTTTTTTTTTTTTTTTGTAAAATTCAATTTTCGCCATTCCAATTCTTCTCCTAATTATCGTTTTGCATCTCAAATGATTTGTTATTATTTGACTTAAGTATCAGTATTGGTCCACCTGTTCAAACATGTAACTATCTACTGAAATTTCTGCTCGTATCTTAGTTTTTGCAATCACCATTATTTTAGTTGGTATTCATTTTCATATTATATTTTTTTGCTGTACAGTTTATTTTATTTACCATTTCTTGAAGTGCTTTTACTGATACAGAAACTATATCTTGATCATCTACGAATTTAATTGCTTTAAATGTATTTCTACCTATGTTTATCCCATCTATTTCTATTGTCTCCAATTGCTTCTTTCATCATATTTTCAGAATATACATAAAGAGGCTAGGTGAAAGAATGCAACCTTGGCATACACCATTTCTAATCATCATTTTCTAATCCTCCGATAATACACCATTTATTTAAATTTCTGCTTTTTGGTTTGAATATAAATTTCAAATCAAATTTACTATTCCCTCAGGGAACTCTTAGTTTTAGCATATGGAATATTTTTTCCAAACTAACTCCTCTGTTGAAAGCTTTTTCATAATCTATAAAACATATATATATATATATGACTCTGTTTTGTTCGAGCATTCTCTCCGCCATAAACCTTAGTGTTCCTACTGCATCTCAAGTGCTCATATTTTGTTGGAAACCAAATTGAGAATCTGTAATCCTTTCTTCTATTTGTGTTAATATTCATAAGGTATTATATTATTGTATATTTTTACACGATTCTATAATTTTTTTGTGTATATACATTTCAGTCAACTTATAAACAATCATTTTTAGCTACAGGAAGATCAATTGAACTTGTAAAAGCAATTTGTGAAAATAAGATACAAAATGGAATGGCCTTTATTAGGTAAAAAATTACATATATTATATTATTAAATTCATTTTTATTGTTAATAAATTATAGTGGACTATTTATTAATTTTTTAGACCTCCTGGACATCATGCAATGAAATCAGAATTTTGTGGCTATTGTTTTTTCAATAATGTTGCAATAGCAGCTTGAATATGTTCTTCGTCACTATTCAGTTTCCAAAATTTTAATTGTTGAATGGGATGTTCATCATGGGCAATCTACACAACAAATGTTTTATGATGATCCAAGGTTAGTTATAAATTTGTATTGATACATTTTTGTTTATTATATTATTTATTATACTTTTCATTTTCAGAATGTTATATTTTTCTATTCATAGTTATGAAAATGGACAATTTTGGCCTAATTTACGGGAAAGTGATTGGGATTATACTGGTAATGGTGATGGTCAGGGGTTTAATATAAATATACCACTTAATGCTACTGGCATGAGAGACACTGATTACCTTGCTATTTTTCATCAAATTTTACTACCAATCGCATCAGAAGTATATTGTGGTGTTGTATTAAAATTAATTTTTATATAATTAAAAGTTTAACCAACAATTATTAATTTAGTTTCAACCTGATCTTATTTCAGTGTCTTCTTTAACCTGCTTAGAATGTCCATGGTAAAGAAAAATTACTGCATTTCCTTAATACTTTATGGTGTAATAAAATGTTTTTCATGTGTTTAGGGGGAAATGGAAATTACACCAGCATGCTATGCGCATTTAATAAATTCTCTATTGAATTACGCTTGTGGTAGAGTTGCTGTTTTCCTCGAGGTAATTATTTTTTATTTAGATATTTATTGAATATACTACTAACTGACAATTATAATTTAAAGGAGGATACTATTAGCAGAAGGTGCTGCATTAACATTAACATTAAAGTCATTATTGAGAGATCCATGTCCAATGATTGATATGACTAGCAAACCTTGTATGGTAAATTTAACTAGTTTATTATGTTAACTATATAAATTGTGAAAATTATTTTAATGTTATACTATTTATTAATTAAAATAAAATTTTAGTATTATTCAAACAATACAGAATGTAATTTTTGCACATCAGAAATATTGGAAATGTTTTCAAAATGACTTACTAAAAATGACTAAATGACTACTTAAGATATATAAAAAAAAAATTAGTTATCGATCCTTCAACATTTGATTTCTGGTGAAGATATATCAATATATTATATTATCGTTTAATAATTAAAATGTTTTATTTATATTTATAGAGATGAAATTATTAAATATAAAAAATAACGTTTGTGTTTCATTTGATTTAATCATGGATCATAAACATGAAAGCAGTGAAGGGTATGTTGATAATATAATAAATTGTGTAATATTTTATCAATTTCTTTTAAATTAAAAAATACACTAAAAACCCAAATCCACAAAAAAATTACTTTTTTAAAAAAAATAATTTTTTTGTTGATTTGGGTTTTTTATTAGTATAATATATCCACAAGAACTCTTATATATTAAAAAGTACATTTAACATTTTAGTTTAGAGGGTACCATTGCTGGATGATTTCCATTATCATGTGCCTCATGTGTATTTTTATTATGTATATAGTGTTATATCAGTTATCTATTTTACTTATTGTGTCATGTAATACAGATTGTAAATTTTCTATAAAATAAAATAAAAAACATTTAAGTCTACAAATTAAAAAAAATTGAACCGTTTCATGTTCATTATAATTTTTATTTAGATAATTGTTGATTATTAGTGTTGGATAATGTTTTATTGTTACAGTGGACATCCAAAATGCCCAGGTAGAATCAGTGCAATTTTAAACATGTTTAATGAGTTCCATTTAACAACACGGCTTTTAATTTTACCTGTATGAGTATTTTATTTTTATTAATTATATTTAATATGGAATGGATTTATATATATTAATAAAGTTCAGTTTTATAACAATTGTGATATGTTAACAATTATGCAGTCAAAATTTTAAATTATTTTTATCTAATGGATATATTCATAAAAATGTATTTAATTTTCTAATTAAAATTATATTATTAATTTATAAAAAGATAGTATTTTATATATTATTACTTTATATACAATTTTAATTTAAAAATATATTTATTATGTTATATATATATAATATATACACTATAGTAAATAGAGAACATTATAATGAAGAATATAATTAAATATAATTATAATTATAATGAACATTTCGTTAATTTACTGAAAAGATATTAATACAAAGCAGAAATTAACAGTAAAACTTTAAAATTAATTTGTCTGTAAAATATTCTAAGTTATTAAAACTAATTTTTTTACTATATTAAACAACATAATCCACAAAATAAATAATTATTTTATCTAAAATATAATATAAAATATATTCAATATATAAATCAATTATATAAGTAATGAAAAGCAGTTAATTAATACATATTTTTTTAATTTTTAGTCAAGGGAAGCTGATGAAAATGAATTACTCCTTGCACATTCCAAACAACATGTTGATGAAATGTTGAATTTACACAATTTATCATTACAACAATTGAGTGAAAAAGAAAAATTTTACTGCAGATGCTTATAAAGTATCAACACTTGCAACTGGCTGTTTGTTACAAGTATTTACATAAATTATAATATTTAAATAAAACAGTGATTTTAATGTATAAATTAAACCAATTTACATTATACATAGGTAATAGATTCTGTAATGACCAATAAAAGTGCTTTTAGTGTAGCAATAATTCGACCACCTGAACACCATGCTGAAAATGACGTAGCTTGTGGTTTTTTTTATTTTAAATTCTGTTGCTATTGGTGCTAATTATGTTTTAAATAAATATGGCCTTAATAGGTATATTAAAATATTATTTTATGGCTATATTTTTCATTTAAATCTAAGTAATTAATTATTACTTAATGTTAAATTAGAATTATGATTTTGAACTGGGATATATATTTTGGCAATGGCACGATGAGAGCATTTGAATGAGATCTAAGAGTTTTGTATATATCAATACATTGTTACCAAAATGCTAAATTTTTCCCTTGTACAGAAGATGGCTCACATAAAGTTTACAGGTTTTGGAAATGGGGAAGGATTTACCATTAATGTACCATAGAATAAAGTATTATTTTAGATAAAAATAAACTTGATGAGTATCAATAAAATTATTTATTGTCAAAAAAAACTTCTTAAAACCCTATTTATTTTGTAGAATGGAATGGGAGATGCTAAGTATATTTCAGTTCTTCAAAATATAATTTTACCAGTAGCCTATGAATTTTGTCCTGAGCTTGGCTTAGTATCTGCTGGATTTGATGCTGCAGTAGAAGATCCACTTGGAGGTATTTATTCTGATTATAAAAACATTAGGTATAAAGTTATCCTATTATATTAAACATTATATAAAATAAAAAAATAACTATTGACTTATTAAGTTTAATTATTGATTATTTATTTTTATATAATTATTGTATAATACTTAAATTTTAAATTAAATTTAAATTATTATGTTTTATTATGTTAAATTATAAACTAATTACTAATACAAATATGATATTTCTAAATATTCATATATATTTTTAGGATGTAAAGTTGTTGAGTGAAGATTTATCCCTTGATAATGTTGTACGACATTTCCAAGCAACAGAGCAATCCAAAATTAATACTAATATATTTGTTCAAGAAAATGAAAATAAAATTGATGTTATCAATCGAAGGCAGAAAAACAAATTTGACAACTCAAAACGGTCTACGAGAAATTGGCAGCGACAACGACAATTACAACAACAAGACAAAAATAAAGGACAAGAAGACAAATTGAAGAAAGAAGGTGGTAATGTAAAAATATTTAAT
Source organism: Tetraneura akinire (assembly GCA_021307375.1). NCBI lineage: Eukaryota > Metazoa > Arthropoda > Insecta > Hemiptera > Aphididae > Tetraneura > Tetraneura akinire. The sequence continues at coordinate 207,837 of JAIUCT010000090.1, forward strand.
GTTAAATGTAGTAAATATGGTAGGTTACATGGGTTAAATGAATGTCCAGCATATAAAAAAGTTTGTAATATATGTGGGAATAAAAAACATTTTGCCATGTGTAAATACAAAATTAAGAATGTAAATAAACAAGTATATACAGTAGAAGAAGAAAGAGAAATTTATGAATATTTAAGTTTAGATGAAGTGAATACCGGAAAAAATAATATATGAACTGATACAGTAAAAATAAATGGTGTAGACGTAGATAATAAATTAGATACTGGAGATCAATTAAATGTAATGCCTAAAGAATTTAAAAAAAAATTAAAATTATCATTGAATAATAGTAAAGTATTAATAAAAACTTTTGGGGATTTTCAAATTAAATCAGAAGGCAAAGTTGATGTAAAAATAAAAAGTAAATTGTATTTTAACATGTTATATTTGAAGTTGTGAATTACAAAGGAATGCCTATACTCGGATTTAAAGATTGTAAAGCAATGAAATATAAAATTAGTGATATTAGTGAAATACAGTGTGAAAATTAAAAAGAAAAGTTCATTAAAGAGAACATAGATATATTTACTGGTATTGGAAAATTTCCAATCAAAGTTACGATTAAATTAAATAAAATAGTAGACCTATAATAAATCAGCCTAGAAGGATTCCTATAAAATTAATGGGGAAAGTAAAATAATTGATTAACAGGTTATGTGAAGATAGTATTATTGAGAAATGTAATGAGCATAGTGAATGGCAACATCATTTAGTAATTATAGAAAAACCTGATAAGTCATTGAGAATGTGCTTAGATCCTAGAGCTTTAAATAAGTGTATAGTAAGAGAGATGGTACAAATTTCTACTGTAGACGAAGTAAGAAATAATTTAATGAATAGAAAATATTTTACATTACTTTACCTTAAAAACGGTTTTTATCAATGTGAGTTGGACAGTGAATCTAAGAAATATTGCACTTTTAATACACCATTTGGTTCTTATAAGTTTATGAGATTGCCTTTTGGATTAGCTAATGCTCCAGAAATATTCCAACAATTAACATCAAAGTATTTTGGATGCATTCAAAACGTTAATATATATTTTGATGATATACTTGTAAGTGGAGAGACACAGAGGTAGCTTTCGCGAATGTTACGCCGACTGCACCACACGTTTCCATAGATTCATAGTTTTTGTGAATGTCGTTTTTTCGTCATTTTTTTCATAATATTTTTGTTTGAACAAAAATATCAACTTTAAACGGCTATAAAAAAATTCAGACTAGGGATTTTTCTAATATTTTGAATTAATGTAATGTAATATATATATACTTCAGTAGAATTTTCAGACCTTAATAACAAAAATTTCTAATTTTATCAAACATTATATACAAAAAAACGAGAATTTTACGAAATATTCAAAGTCCTATATTTTGTAGAAAAATTAACGTAACGGTTCCAAAATTTTACCACACATACATAGTACCTATGTGAACTTCCAAAAAAAATTTTCAAGTCTCTAACTTCAAAATTGCTCGAGTTATCGTGAAATATTAAAAACGAATTCGTTGAAATTTGAAAAATGCCGTTTTTCGTCATTTTTTGGTCGTTTTCTCTACCGCTTAGGGTCAATTTTGAGAAAATCCAAAAATGACCTAAATAAAGTACCAACTACATTCACTTTACTACCGGAAATATATGCTATTCGTTATAATCGAAGCATTATTTCGGGTAGTAAAAGTGTTTTCATACTTAAAAACAAAAAACAAAAACAAAAAAAAAAAAAGACACATCTTTGTAAAACCAATACATTCTTCGCTTCACTCAGAATCTAAAATGGTTATATATTTTAGCAACTAAGTCAACAACGTATTTGACATATAATGGCTATGCAGCAGCAGCAACAACAACAGCAGCAGCAGTAACAACAACAGCAGCAGCAGTAACAACAACAACATCACATGCAAAGACAAATTCAAAATCCCCAACAACCACAACAAGGTCATCTTTATGGTTTACAATCTTCACCATATTAAGTTATACTTCATACATTATGTTTATTATAGTATTTATTGATTTATTTTAGTTAATTTAATTATCTAATATGAATGTTTAATAATTATAATTACTTTTTAAATTTATATTTATTAAATATAATAATATTGCAGAATAGAATCAATTTAGAAATTAATATAATATTTATATAAATAATATATTAATACGCATAATAATAGATTAAATGATATTATGATATGTTAATTTTAAGAAAAATAATTATAACTTATATAAAATAATACTTCTATAAAATGTCTTAATTTGTTATATTTGATTTATTTAATGCATATTATAGTAATTTTTAATTATTTGGTACTTTATTTTAATTCCAGTTTAAGTCACATATGATGGTGGTGCTTTTATTATAAATTACAAAAATTGTTTGAATGTACACAGTATATTTTTTGGTAAAACATATAAATATTATTTTATTAAAGATATATTACAATTTTACAATATAATATACATACATCATTATATTATGTTACATTTATTTGCACAATTAAATTTTATAAAACTATTATAGCACAACATAAAAAAATAACAAAATTAGAAAATAAATTAATTATAAGTTGTATCCCTAAGGTTTATGTCACATATAATGGTGGTATTTTTATTATAAATTACAAAAATTGTTTGAATATGTACACTGTATGGCAGGGGTGTCCAACCTTTTGTGATGACTGGGCCACATGATATGGCTAGAAATTGTTGTGGGCCACATAATTTTAATAACTATACATACAAATTTAATGATTAAATTATATTCTATAATACAACAATACATTATTTTTTATATAATTTTACAATAGCGAATAATAAGCAGAAATATTAATATTTAATTATAATTACATGAAAAAATATATTTATTAATAATAAAAATAATAAAATAATAAATTAATTAATGGCTTTTAAATTGAAGTGAGGGCCGCATCAAAATCTACCCCGGGCCACATTCGGGCCGTGGATTGGACACCCCTGCTGTATGGTATAAAAAAAAAAAGAAAAAAAGTAAAACGCCAATAATTATAATATATAGGGGTTCAATATTTCTATATTTTTTGGTAATACACATAAGTAATCATTTATTAAAGATTAGGAGTAAACATTTAAAAAAATATAGTTATAATGAAAAATAGAAATTATATATTTGTTATTTTCCCCAAATTCCATTGGTTTTTAATATAAATGCTTCCAAACGATTTGTTGTTGTCCAACGCTGCATTATACATTTCTCTATACAAAATGAATAAAAATATTATTTATGTGTTATGACACATTTTATTCAGTACATTAATTACTTATTATTGTCTTCCATTGGCAATTCAATTTGAGTGGCTTACAACTTCATAGGAAATAATTGTTTTCTTGACATTTTAAACGTGTATATTATGCAATTTAAGAAACACATTGTACAGATGAAATTCAAATGGCTGCTTCTACAGTTGTGCATCAACAATGAACTGGTGCACTCGGTAGTCGGTGGTGGTTTTATAGCTGCACGCTGTATACAAATAAATCATTATTATTTACTTTTTAATACATTAAATGTTAAATAATTATTCAAACCTCATAGTATAGGTAGGGTGACACAGATATTATTAGAAAAAAAAAGTACATTTTAAAATTAACCAATTTACGTTTTAAGTATTATTTTTATATTCGTTAAATTTTTATAAAACTTTTAATGAAATATATTAAATACAAAATACAAAATAGGTACTAAATATAAAGAGCAATTTGATAACATTGATTCATTTATATATTATTTTGTTTACTACAATATTTAAAGAATTAATTATGCAACTTAAAGTTAAAAAAATAAGTACATTTGTATATACTAAAGAATAATATTTAGTATTATTGTTCTATACCTACATGGATTCACATTTTTCTTCTGTTGTTGTTGTCCAACAATGTAGGTACTCGAGCACTCAGCAGTGTGTTTTCATATCTGCCCACTGTATACTAATAATTTTTTTTATCTTAGCACCTCCTGTTAAAATTTTCTGGATCCGCGCCTGATCATAGACCTAATATATTAGACCCATATAATTCACTAGTTTATATGGCTATGGTTTGTATATTAGGTACAGATATATAATAGATATTAATGTATAATATGTGACACCGAATTTGTGAAATTGATGAATTCGTGAAATCGGCAAAAAAGTTGCCTATTTCGTGAAATCAGCATCGCTGATGCCGAGTACGTGTAATCGAATAATCAGCAATTATTCTGCCAATTGCATAAAACCTGCAGACTTTTTATTACCGAATACACGAATTTAGTTACCTATTACGTGAAATCAGCAACACATTTGATAAACATACTTTTGAAAAACGCACACGATTTCCTTGTCAATATCGGAATATTACCTATTAAAAAATAATTGTCAATTTCTGTTAACTTAATTGCCTATAGTCGTATAGTTATGAATTTATGATACATAATATAATTTATATTATTTTGGTATTTTACAATAATTATACAATAGTGGACAGTATATCATACGAAAACGTATAACGAAAAGCTTAATTAATTACATATTAAGTTGAAATACTTTACTAATAAATAAAAAATCGAAGTCAACAAAAAATTTTACTTTATTAATCCAGTATTACTATTTCAATTTTTAATGTCTATGACATATTTTATTGACAAGTACATAAAACTATAAAAGGGCATTTATATATTATATACCTACGCTTGTAGAATTGTAACTTTACTCATTATGGAATAATATTAGTATAATATAATTAATAATTTCGGCAAATTGTATTTTATAATTTATTCTGAACGACAATATAAGAATTTAAAATTTGTATACAATATTGCAAACGTAATATTATAAATAACATAATATTTGATTAACTATTATCATTGATTATAGAATAGTCTATTCTATAATCAATGCTATTAATATAAGTATAAACACATAATATATAATAATTATGGAAACGCATAGTATTATAATATATAGAATAAGTTAAATTTAAAATTGTATACAAATGATAAACAGGGTAAATATTAATTAAATCTTATTAAGAATATTCCATTTTATTTTATGGCAATTAAGATAAATAGATAATCAGAAATCAATAGGTATGTGAAATGTTTTAGTTTTTGAGCAAAGCAAAAAATATATTGGTATTACAATGATGTGTATCTTTTTGTTTTTGTTTTTGTTTTTATGTCTGAAGACACTTTTAATACCCGAAATAATGCTCCGATTTTCACAAATATTTCCGGTTTGAAAGTGGATGTAGTTGGTACTTATTTCAGTAATTTTTTACATTTATTAAAATTAACCATATGCAATAGAAAAAACGACAGCATTTTTCATGAAAATTGATATTTCGAGGAATTCGATTTCAATATTTCACGATAACTCAGGCAATTTTGAAGTAAGTGACTTAAAAGTTTTTTGTATGTTTACATAGATACTACCTGTATATATATGTGGTAAAATTTTGGAACCATTAAGTTAATTTTTCTACAAAATACAAGACTGAATATTTCGTAAAACTATCGTTTTAGATTCTGAGCAAAGCGAAGAATGTATTATTTTACAATGATGTGTGATTTTTTATTTTTTTTATTTTGTAGACACTTTTACTATAAGATATAATGCTCCGATTTTCACGAACAGCATATGTTTCCGGTAGGAAAGTGGATCTAGTTGGTACTTTATTTAGGTAATTTTTCGAATTTCTCAAAATTGACCCTAAGCGGTAGAAAAAAAGGCGAAAAAATGACGAAAAAACGGCGTTTTTCGCGAAAAATGCAATTAGGACGAATTAGATTGAAATATTTCACGATAACTCGGACAATTTTTAAGATAGAGACCTGGAATTTTTTTTTGGATGTTCACATAGCTACTATATATATGTGGTAAAATTTTGGAACCATTTGGTTAATTTTTCTACAAAATATAGGACTTTGAATATTTCATAAAATTCTCGTTTTTACGTATATAATGTTTGATAAAATTGGCAATTTTTGGTATTAGAGTCTGAAAATTTTACTGAATTATACTTACACATTTCTTAACATCATACTAAAATATTAGAAAAATCCCTAATCTCAATTTTTTTTTATAGCTGTTTTAAGTTGATGTTTTTAGTAAATATTAGAATCCATATGTAAAAATAAATATTCTGAAAACACTTTTACTACCCGAAATAATGTTCCGATTTTCACGAATAGCGAGTTTCAGATGTAAAAAAGAATGTAGATGAAACTTTATTTAGGTAATTTTTCGAATTTCTCAAAATTGACTCTAGGCGGTAGAAAAAACGACGAAAAAACGTCATTTTTCACGAAAACTGAATTTTCGACGAATTTAATTTCAATATTTCACGATAACTTAAGTAATTTTTAAGTTAGAAACTTATTTTTTTGGGAGTTCACAATTTTTTGTTCAATAAAATATTTTGCTAAAAAAAATGTTATCTGGAAGTACGTATATTTCCGAACAAACTTTTTCTTTAATTAAATATCGAAAAAACAAATATGCTTCGCGAATCGCGATTAACTGATAGTCACTTGAATGCAATATTGAGAATTTCTACATCTAAAGTCAAACCTAAAATCAATGAAATGGTTGATGCTATTCAAATACAAAAATCTCATTAACTATCAATTTATACTTTATTATTATTATTATTACATGATAATATTAAAACTTTGTCAATATATATATATATATATATATATATGTTACGGGCAAATCCCGAAACTCGGTCACTTCGCGAAGTGACCGGTCAAATCGTGATTTGCCCAATTGGTTCTCGGGCAAATTCCGAAAATTTCCTAATAAATTAATGTATATTCAATTACAATAGAAAATAAATAACAGGCAGAGGCAGGTAATAAAAAATAAAATATCACAATTATTCATGCTATCTCAAACGTAAAAAACCCAATTAAAACACACTTAATTAATATAGATAGTTCAGATAGTTTGTTAATATAGTTAGTCTTTGTAAATCGTTGTAACTGACAACAAGTATTTTTTAATATGTCTAATAAAGAGGAGACAAACATTAATCCAGAAGTATAAAATTATCGTTACAGTAGTAAAGAAAAAATGGGATTAATACGTGACAGGGATTTGCCCGAGAACCAATTGGGCAAATCGCGATTTGCCCGTAACATATATATATATATATATATTTATAACACATTAAATTAATATACTAAAACTAAAGACTAAACAGTGGTGAACTTAAATGAACTAAATTTTATATAATTATAAACTTTTGTTTAAACAAAATAAAATGTATTTAAATTGTGGACCGTGAAAATATGTTTTTTTATTTTTTGGCCCTTGACACCGAAAAAGTTGCCGACCCCTGGTGTATACTATTTTGAGAGGATAATTTTGTTATTTATCTGGCTGTTAAAAACTGACTTTCTTTAAAAAAAAAAAAAAAAAATAGAGGAGGACTTACAAATACATGTATGATGTATGATGTAGATGTAATTGATATATCATATATGTTAAATTGTAGAACATGTAAAAGTATATGCAGAAAAATGTAAAAATTTAAAATATAAATGTTGACGATTTAATATTTAAATCAATATCTATGTTAAACATAGAAAAATATTTTATAAATAAACAGACCATTTTATGGACCAAGAACATTCATCATTGAATAATCACTTAGATTAATATTTAAAAAATATATAACCATAATAATTCATCATACACGATATAGACTTCCCTACATCGTGTCATCATATAAATACAAGTTCCAATGAAATTAATAAAAGAGTAAGAAGATATTACACAAAATTGACCCATTTCAAACATCAATACTCAATAGGTAGGTATAAATAAATAATATTAAAATGTAATTTTGTAAATATATAAAATATTACTTACATAATAGTATAATTCAGTTACACACTAATTGTAAGGTGTAACATATTGGTATTTATTGACAATTATGATTACCATTACATTATAATATTCTAAGTATGTAAAAATTATTATTTATTACATATATGTGTAAAATGTTAGTTTTATTACTAAACATTTATGTTATATTTATCATTTTGTATACAAATATACAATATACATTATAATTATAAATTTATAAGTAGTATTTAAACTTCTTTGATATTTTCATATAATAAATTATTATATTTATTATTAGAATAATAAAAAATAAAACCATAAATTTGGCGGGTAAATAAAAACCAAAGACGATTATCTTATAACCATAGACCTATAAACTAAATATATCTATAAATTTTTTAATGTTATATTAATGAACTAAAGACGGGATTGTATAAACGATTTATAACTAGATAAATAAAATGAGTGTGCTTGAACCATAGATTTCTATACTTAAATATCATATAATATTATAGTTATTATTAACCAGATAAAAGTATTAAATAAGATGAGTAAACCGGAAACATAATTATATCAATTAGATAATACTACTTTAGGATATGTTATTAATTTATTATATTATGTCATGTCAATGTCATTTTAGATTATATAGGAGGATATATTGTAAGAGGTATACAAAACAATATGGTTTGTTCAAATTGTAATTAATTATAACAAATTATAATTAATTTCTGACAATTTAAATACAACAAGATAAAATATGGTAGGTAATAGGTATCATTACAAAATATTAAAATAATATGTTATTATTATATTAAAATGTTATTTTGTCATGGTAGGTATAATTGTATAATACAAAATTTAAAAATTACAAAATAATCAAATACTATATATTATAATTAAATATATAATTTAATTATATTATTTAATATATATTATAATGTATATTACAAATAATTATTATTAAAAATGTATCTGTATATGACTCTCTATCATGGAATATAATAATTAATATTCGTTTATTCCATGATTGAGGTACTCCTTAGCTCTGTTTCTTTCTAACAATATGATCCAACGTTTTCTCTCTCTATGCGCGGTCCATTAGTTTATAGGTCTATGCTTATAACATATAACGTCTTTGGTATTTCCAATCTAGCTCTTTCTCTCTCGCACATATGTTCGCACCCCTTATTACTGTATATGCTCGGTCCATTCTTTTATAAGTCTATGGATACGAATATACGATACGGTTGTCGGCCATCTTACAGCCGTTCGGATTCTCTGTCTCTTAGTACGCTTGTACTAGTAATAATTTTTGATACGAATAACGGGCATAGCTGTAGTATAATATAGTTTATTCAGTCAGTAAGTTTCGCGGTCATAATATTTCGCTTAATAATATTAGACTCCCAACCTATATATCTTAAATCGTGAGTAAGTCGCAACCAATCGGATATTTTATCTTAGTCCGTGGTTATCAGTAAGATAAGAGAAATGACGTTGCTAAAAAATTAAATGATAGGATACTGACCATAAAAAAAGAGGCCGTGTCAGTCACTCATTATAAAAATAGTCATACTCAGTAATTACTAATTAGTTCATCATTTGTGACGTATTAAGGTCTAAATGATAGTTGGGTATTGTTTACAAGTTACAAATTATAAATTACATATTTCAAGATCAATATAATATAGTGTATTTGTCTGGTGTCTAATAATAGGTATTTACATTATATATTTTATATAATTTAATTTTACATTTTTATTATATTTATCTTTATTTTCGAACAGATTTTAATTATATAATATATTATTTATCTCGTTAAAATTTCTCAGTAGGTAGGTATTAAATTTATAATGGATAGCGGAGATCATATCGATGAAGATCAACTTGAACCTTCCCTGCAGAATGTAATAAATCAACAGAGTTTAAAATGGATATTTGTTGGTGGTAAAGGTGGAGTTGGTAAAACTACTTGCAGGTATAATTTATGTAGATACTTACATCTAAGTTTCATCTAGTTGAACAAACTTACATCTAGTTGAATAGATGATTGAATATCATACTATCCATAGTACACTAATCATTATACATTTTTTAGTTGTAGTTTGGCCATTCAATTAGCCAAAGTACGCGAATCGGTACTTCTTTTATCAACTGATCCAGCTCATAATATATCTGATGCTTTTGGACAACGATTTACTAAAGCTCCTACTAAAATTGATGGATTTGATAATTTATTTGCTATGGTAAGCTTTTATGGATGTTAATTAAGAATATTTAAAAATATTATTTATTCATATTTTTAATTTTTAATTAAGGAAGTAGATCCAGATGTTCATACTGAAAATTATCAATTATTTAATAGTGAAAATGAATCTGATACACTACAACTAGGTAAAAGCATCATACAGGACATTGTAGGAGCATTTCCTGGTATTGATATATCGATGAGTTATGCTCAAATAATGAAGTATGTATACGTTTAATAACTTGTAATCTATAATATATATATTTTGTTGTTTTAGAAAAGTGTTATTTTTTTACCATTAAAATTATTTTAATTAAATAAAATAAAAGCAATTTCAATATTTTTTATTTCTTTGGTTTACCAGAAATTTCAAATTATAAAATATTGTCTTATACGTTAATATTTTAAGTAGTAATGGGGAAATTATCTTCATATTTTATGAATAAAAGAGAACTTATTATTTATCTAGTTTAATTTTAGGTTGGTTAAGAACATGAACTTTTCAGTTGTTGTATTTGATACAGCTCCTACAGGATATACACTAAGGCTACTAACATTTCCTTTGGTGATGGAAAAAGCTTTAGAAAAAATGTTGGATTTGAAAAATAGAATCGGCCCTAATTTAAATCAAATGAGTATGCTTTTCGGAGGTGGTATTAATATTGATGAAATTTCACAGAAACTTGAAGAGATGTTGATTATTATTAAAACTGTAAATGAACAATTCAAAAATCCTGTAATTATAAAATATTTGTACATTTAGTAGGATTTTATTAAATTATTTTTTATAATAAATTATTTTATTTTAGGATCAAACGACATTTGTTTGTGTATGTATTGCTGAATTTTTATCATTATATGAAACTGAAATACTTGTCCAAGAATTGACAAAAAATGGTATTGACACCCATAATATCATTGTCAATCAATTGTACATTAATAATGGAGATTCTGATCTGAGTTGTAAAAAGTGTTCTTCCAGACTAACATTACAGTGTACCTATCTGACTCAGGTTAGTTTATTAATACATTAATGAATGTATTAAATATTCATTTTAATCATAACTTATTTTTCAGATTAACGATTTATACCTTGACTTCAATGTTACTAAACTTCCACTATTAGAAAAAGAAGTACGAGGTGTTGCGGATATATCAGAGTTCTCTAAATATTTGGTAGATCCAAATTATGCTTTTAATAAAAATAAATAATTGTTTTTTCATTTTGTAATATTTAGATCAAATTTGTTTATAACATATTTAATACATGTACAATTATGAACATTTTAAATTTATTTGTTACTGTTTTATTCTAACTGTAGCTGGTTTTTTTAAAATATATTTCTTATAAATAACATTTATTGGTTATTGAAAAAATATATATTGTTAAATTTATATGTTTATAGTTTACACTTAAAAAAACAAAAACAAATAGCAATTAATAATAAATATCTATAATATTTTAGGACGGGTCACTAGATAAGAAATGTGAATTCTTACTGTCGCATTATGAGAGGAAATTTTCGCTGATCACTAGTAGTCAGTTCGCCCTTTCGTGCATGATTTCAATGTATATCAATATATTATAATTCATATTTGTTTTTATTCATAGTATTATAATTATATTATTATAGCCAGTGGCGAAACTAGAGGGGTGTAGACAGGGATTCGTCCCGGGCTTAATTTTAAAAGCCAATAAACTTTATTTGTAATTTTATAACACTTTAGGATTCTGGGAATTGGTACTGCGTTAAGTAAAATGTATTTGAACTTCAATAAAATTTTAAAAAAATGTTGTCAATTAAATATAACATTATTGTAAAATAAAATATAAATAATAATAAGAATCCACAAATATATAATATAAATATCAATTTTACTGAAATTTTAACTTTAAACACCTATAAAAAAAATTGAGACTTAATATTTTTCTAATGTTATGAAAATTTTTTAAAATATAATTATTTTTATATCAATTACATAACATGTAAACAATAGTTCTTTGGTTTTAAAATTTATATTTCATATTCATTTAAGTTTAATAAATAATCTCAAATATATATATAATTAAATATCGATATTTTGATAGAGTTAAAACTTTTATATGGTTTCAATTAACACATTACAACATATTATATAAGAAAATTTTACTACATTGCTAAATTTTATAAACCTTAAATATGATAGAATTAAATTTAATTATTAACAATAATTTATAGTAGGTATATAAAATAAATATAAATATCCAATCTATACTCTATTCACAATAAAAAACGTAGTCGGCGGTGACTAATTTTCAAAAGCAATGGACAAGCATTGTCCATTTCTTTCCCCTTCTAAATTAATTACTTATTTGTAATCTATACACACAATGGCAGGCAAAGTATGATAAATACACTACATTGCACCATCGACAATGAAAATACAACACATTTTAATTTATTTGTTTTGTTAACAATAAACTAATACGATACTCACATCGTCGGCAAAGTTTGAAGTCTGCACTTACAGTGAAGCTATGCATTTACGTAGAAGTTGGTTGTCAACTATGTTTCTTATTATGAAATAATAAAGTATATACATAATGAAATAATAATTATAAAAATTACTTACAGACTCTTGTCTTGATGTAGTATAAATATCTAAATCAAAATATTGAGGTATAGATAATAAATTAATAACCTTGTCAGCATCTGCTCTGTATTTATCAATTAATGGAGGTAATACTTTAATAAAATGTTCAGCCAGTTGTTGCTTGTCATCTTGTACTTGTTTAATTTCTTTCACAGACATCATCTATTAAATTAATAAAAATTATTACATTTTTTTTTATGTATTATATGGTTTTTAGAAATGGAGTAATTACTTTTCTATTTGGTCCTCGTCCAACAGGTGCCTCTCCAGTTGCTGCTTGTTTAATACAACAAACCATCAACTCAATTAAACTAGTTTCTTGTCTATCATTCATTTACTCTTCACTTAAGCCAGACTCTTCTAATAATAAATCAGTCATACATTCCCAATCTTTCATCATTTCATTAGAATCAATAAGAGAATTAACTAAATAAGCTCCATGTTCATGTAACTAAATTATTTTTATATTTAGAACATATTTATGTGATACATTTAATTAAATATTATTTCTGATTCAATAAAGAATTGAACTAAATCTCTTATTAATGGTGTGTTAGGCAAACGTTTTTTCCTCGTTTTGTTCTTACAGTTTTCATATCTTCTTCAGGCTTAAATAAACGCTCATTCAAAAACTCTCCAGCAGCTTGAGATACAGCCCGATGTGATGAATATAAAAGTTCATATACATGTTTACAGTCTTTATCTGATAATATATCACGATGATGTCTATTAATAATTAAATAAAATATATAATATAAATAGAACAAATATAAAAATCATGCTTTTTATTTACTTTAAAATACTGATGAAGTGATGACTATAGTCCGTTCCAAAAGAGAAGACACGGGTTCTGCGCATATCGAATGACGGCCGATCATTTCCGATCATTGCCGACGATGTATACACCGTAATTAAAATGCGGCACACGATAGCCGTGTACACTTGCACGGTTATCAGATGACACGTTATATGTATATTCGCCAAGTGTCATAGATGTCAACAATCCCGGCGCGCCGTATAATGGTTTTTAACGATGCAGCTGGGTGTCGGAGGTCGCTGGTGAGCATACGTGCATTTATCGGAGTAGGTGGGGAATGCGCGCCGCCGAACGAAAACTGGTCACCGCTTCGTGTCTTCTCTTTTGGAACAGAGTATAATCTAACTGCCTGGACAGCAACATCATATTCTTTATCTAACGTCATTGCTACAATTCTATCCTTAAATTTACTAGTTTAGAGTTCCAACTTACTTTTCAATTCTTCAGATGCATATAAAGGTTGTAATGCCTATATAAAAGGATACATTTAAAAAAAAACTATACACAATTTAAGTAATTTAAATTTAATAATAAAATATTCTATTAAAAATAATTAATATGAAGTATTCATCCATGCGAAAAATGTATTAATTTATTTATGGCTTATGAAAGTACAAAATTTTCTTTTTATTTTAAAATTGTTTATATTGATATTAAACATACAATAGTGTTTTGTGTTTTTTTTTTTTTTTTTTAGTTAAAAAATGTTTTAATAATGTACAAACAATACATATTATACTTGTAAACATTTTAATCGTATTGCACCAACTTTGTCATGTAAAGTCCAACCAATATATTTTATTTATTATTCGTCCAAAAAGTAATGATGGAATTTTTTTTTTATTTCTTTTAGATTTTGAGCGAAGCGAGGAATGTATTGGTTTTACAATGTGTGATTTTTTTGTTATACTGTAAACATTTTTACTACCCGAAATAATGCTCCGATTATCATGAGACACGAATAGCATATGTTTCCGGTAGGAAAGTGGATCTAGTTGGTACTTTATTTAGGTCATTTTTCGAATTTCTCAAAATTGAACCTAAACGGTAGAAAAAACGACGAAAAAAATAAAAGTGATTAATTTAAGATCTTAATATTTTATATATTAAGTTTAATAGATTATATAATAATGGTATATATATATTTGAATATTTATTTTGTTTTAATCTAATGGAAAAGGCAAAACAAAGTAATTACTATATACATATATATTTAAATGTATATGTATTTTAATTAATAATATTTATATTATAGATACATAAAATATGATAAACTATTTAAATTAGATCTAACACGAGATCTGTAATATTTGAGGAATTAAAATAAAATTAATTTGCTCTGAATATCTTAGTAGTTTAATATTAAATTGAAATAATATAACAGTTAATATTTTTCTTAAAATAACACAAATGAGGTTGAATCTCAATTAAAACCTATACTTATACATATATTAAATATGTTAACTAAATGAAATGGTTATATTTATATACAAAGTACATAATAAAATCAATAATCAATATTTAGGACTTTAAAAATGTTGGTCACATAGAACCATTGATTATTAAAGTGAAATTTTTTTATACATAAAAATATATAAATATATATTTATATAATCTGTTATTTATAGAAATTTCAGGTATTTAAAATAAAATTATTCAAGCACATAGTTCTTAAATTATAATATATTAATTATTAATTTTTAATTAAATATAATTTATTTATTTTTCACAGCAGTTGTATTACTAGCAGGCCGTCCAGAGTTCAATCCTGAATATTGATACTTTGCTTTCTTTTTTCAAATGGTTTCAGAATCTTAAGATAAAAACATAATAAAATAGTCAAATTAAAATTAAAATACATTTATTTAACATAAAATTACAATAATTGTAATTATTATTTTATTTTGTTTATAATATTGATAAAATCAGAATAAAAAATGCATTTTGATATTTATTTTTAATAATTTAAAATTTAACATTTTCTTAATTTAATTAATTTTTGTAATGTTTATGAAATATCTAGTTACTAATATTGTTATTATCTTTGTTATTTAATATATAGAAATAAATTAATAATTAAATTAATGGCTTAACAAAATGTTACATGATGTACAGACTTAAGACAATGCTTATATAAAAATAATAATTATAAATTACAAGTTAATTATTAATTAATGTAATTTATATGAGCTGAAATAAAATGAATTTAATTAATTTGCATAAAAGATATTAAGAAAGTATTGTACAATGTGTTAAAAGTATAAGAATGCAATGGGCTGAACATGCATGGCGAGCGGAAGGATGCCTGATAAAAGAAATAATGGACTTGGATGCTAACAGGGAAAAGACCAAGGGGAAGACCTCAAAGAAAATGGATAGACAGCATAAATGAAATATTTAGACCAAGAATTTAGGACGAATTGGTGAATCATAGTTCAAGATAGAGAGAAATGGGAGGAGATAGTTTTGGCCGTAAAGATCCTCAATGGATTGTAAAGCCGGAAAAAAAATTAATTTGGACTTTGCATAAAAATTATTTATATTCAAAAATTAAGGTGGAAATGTTTCACATGTCATATATTATCTATAATGGACATGTATTTCATATTTTATTGTAATATTTTATACATTTTTCAATTAACTTGATATTTCTAATATTAAAATTATCATTTTGATGCTTACTATAACTTAGTTATTAGTCATGTATTATAAAACTGGCATACAAGCACAAACCCAATAAGAACATATTAGAGGAAGGAAAAATTTTAGAGTTCAATCAATTCTATTGACACGCTGGAATGATTGAGATATATCAAAGAATAAATATATATATATATAAGACAACTATTGAATAAAATGGATTTATTGTAATGATATAGTACTATTTTAAGTAGAATATAAGACAGTATATCTCTATTTTGGTATAAATAATTATATATACAGAAATAATAGCAAAGAACACCTTTACCACAATTATTATATACCAAATATTTAATGCGTTGAAAAATTTATTATTTTTAATTACTGTATTTCTAAAATTTATTTACTTATTTAAATGTTTACTTTTAGTTCCTATGTATTTTATTAGTATACAATATAATTAAAAACATACTAGAAATGAACACATAAGAGTTGCATCAACACACATCATTCCACCTGCGTTATCAAATTCTCCACAATAATTTGGTGCTGAAAACAATGTAACTAATTGTCTCTTAGCAAAAAATTCATAACCATCCTCTACAACCTAAAAATATATCAAATATTAAAGAAATGCTTACAATTAAATGAGTTATTAAAATAAATTATTTAATTTACTTGATGTGCTCGGCATATGAGATCCAAATCATATCGGTTTAAAAATTCTTCTACAACATCTGAACCAAAAGTAAAAGAAACACCTCTATCATTTTCTCCCCAACCAGCTATATCTTTATTGGGGTCTGACCATAATAAATCACATAATAAACCTAAACAAATATAATTGTTTTAAAATTTCATTCATATAAATATTATATGATTATATATTAAAATGATAAACCATTTCATTCGGAAAAAGCATTTTGAGCAAAGTTCTGTCAGATATAGGCATTTAGGTGACAAGGGATTTTATGAGCATTTATATTGAACTTAGAGACTTGAAAATTGTATAGGGTGTTCATTTATATACTATATGTGTGATAAAATTTTGCGTTTTAATATTTAATAAGAAATGTCAAAATTGTAATAAATACCTACATTATCTGACTGAACTTCGCTCAGAATTGTTTTTTCGAATGCAATGGTTTATCATTTAAACGATTTTATATTAAAATAGAATAACTAAACTTCATATTGCAAAAATTACTACAAGCTTTATGAATGACTAGGATTTTAATAAATGATTTGATTTAGATACTTTATACTTTATACCAATATTAAAAACTATTTATAATTGAGGTACCATAATATTTAGAATAGGTAATATGTAATACAGAATTATAAAAGTATCTAAAGCTGGAGATAAGCTATGTATATCAAAATACATTATAACGGGTTTTTCAATAGATGCTCGAACTTTGATCGATTATATCGGAAACGTGGTTAAAGTTTCATCTGTCTAATGTGTTGTGAATTGTTCAGTACTGTATGGCAAATCACCATGAACGGATAGTGTTGAACAACGTGTATGTATAATTTTATTTTATTATCGAAATCAGTTGTGCTCCATTAGAAAAACATTTGTGCATTACATGATTTTTATTCTTGACAGAACCGTCCTGCTGAGTCGATGAATATTCGATGTTTGGTATTCGAGTCAACCGGTTCAATAAATCATTAGCCAACACCCATACGGCCATACGTCACTGAAATGTAAGGTCCATTGAGAACATCACTGTTGTGCGTGATAGTGTACGGGAAAACCCAAGGCAGTCCATTTCTCGTCGTTCACAAGAACTTTCTCTTTCTGTGACTTCAACTTGGTGAATTTTCTTAACTTCTTGTGGCCTAAGCTGGATGATATGAATACTGAGGACATGTGGTTCCAACGGGATGGGGCTACATGTCATACAAAGCATGCAATGATGGATATTCTGCGTGAACGATTAGAGGGCATGGTGATATTGCGCAACAGTGACATAAACTACCCACCGAGATCGTGTGATTTAATGCCTTTAGTCTTTTTTTTCTTTGGGCTATCTTAAATTCAGGTCTATGCAAATAAACCGCAAACAATTGATGCCCTCAAAGTCAACATAACCAATGAATCCATCAAATCATCCATCAAATTCAACCTGATTTATGCTACAAAGTCAGAAAATTGAACCTCCCAAATCCATGCACAAATCAAAGCTGTGCTTTAATTGCAAGGGGGACATTTAAATAGTGTTATATTCAATACATAATTGTCATATAAAATTCTTAAAAATAAAATAAAAATTGAGTAGATATCTCACACACAACTTGTTTTATTTACATTATTTTAAACATCCATTTTAAGCGTCCTTATTGAAATACCCGTTAGTAATACATAAATATCATGTAATATTTTTGTTTTATAATTATTACAATAATTTACTTATGTAACCTCAATTAATTTAATTGTATTATATAAACAAATTAAATTTTCTATTTTGCCATAACTTATTTATGATAGAAATAATTACCAGTATCAGGGACATCTGTTGGGCGCATAATACGTCTAATTTGTTCCATTTCTTGTAAGTTAGGACTAAGTCCACCATGACAACAAAATATTCTCTCATCAATGATAGCCACAATAGGCAAACAATTAAAACAATCAGTAAATGTTTTCCATAATTTTACATTATAACGTCTTTTACCTATTTCAATAAAAAAAAAAA